>JAKOGI010002168.1:0-134954 GCA_029747015.1 Carnegiea gigantea
ATATATACACACATAGAGGTATATATATACACATAGATATGTACACACACATATCGATATATATATATATATATATATATATATATATATATATATATATATATATATATATATATATATATATATATATATATATTTATATAGATATAGATATATATATATATATATATATATATATATATATATATATATATATATACACACACACACACATATATCTATATATATATATATATATATATATATATATATATATATATATATATATATATATATATATATATATATATATATATATATATATGTATATGCATACATATATTTATATATATATATATATGTATATATATACACATACATATATATATGTATGTATACATATGTATATATACATGCGTGTATATATATATATATATATATATATATATATGTATGTAGACATGGCCCTTAAGTGCCTGGTCACTTGGTCATTGTAAGTGTCTAACTACCGTCCCTATTCGAAAGAAATCAAATTTGACCCTGTACCCCACCAAAAATAAAAGTTTGCAGCCTCTTCCCTTTTTTTGGACGTTTCTTATGTGCTCTCAAGAGTGCACATTTTCATTATCCACATGTGTATGGTTTTTTTAGTGTTGATATAGCAATTTCCATCAAATGAAAATTACTGCAATTATCATAATTTTCGCGATCTTAGCCGTGCCTGTGGCCGTCTTTAATCTGTATCGTTAGTTTTTATTTTTTTAGTGACATTAAAATTTATTATTTTTGGTTTATTTAAATTTTGATAACTTACTTGAAAAATATTTGAAGGCCATGTTTGGCTTGTCAAATTTTTTCCTGCTAATTTAATGGAAAATCTTTAAAAAATAAACACTTAGCCGAAAATTTTAAAAAAAAATCAATTGCCTAATATGGAACCCAACCAGTCTCCATATTTTCCAGCCACTAGCTCCATATATTCCGGCAAGTCATTGCCGACTTTAAGTCATTCAGTTGACTTCAGCCGCGACCCTTTGAAATCTCCCTTGCCCTCCATCTCTGTCGGGCACCTTTTTTTTTTTTTCGGCACATCGCCTCTTCTCCGGTGGTCTCCTGCCAGTCATGAATTGCATGATTTTGGTATCTCTCAATTTATAAATTTCCTTCATCGCCCCCCCTTCAAGCTATATAACCCAAGTCTCTACACCCTTCCTCAACCTCCCTTAGTTCCGAAAATGCCCTTCTTTCCGCAATTATTTGCATAATTCTAATTTGTTCAATCGATGGTTATATCTCACAATGTTTTCCAGCGGCCGATATTTGGATTTGTCAATTTTCTTGGCGAGATGCGACATCTCAATATCTCCATCCATTTTTTCGTGTAATCATGAGAGAGAGAGTCATCATCTTGGGTTTTGGTGTGCCAGTAGATAGCTGCACCGGTTTGTTGCGGAAATAACGGAGCCGCCAGCCAATTTTGGGACTACCCAAGTTAATTTGTTGCGGAAATAATGGAGTCGCTAGCTCGTGTTGGGCTTGTTGCAGCTGCTAGTTTCTTCTAGTCGGGGCTACCGAAGGTTGTTGTATGGAAGCCGGAAATAATGGAGGCACCGTATAGATTAATGGATTTGGGAATTGTTTACTTTGTGCTTGAACTGAATAAGTGGCAATACTTTGGCATCCAACTTAGTATATTGATTTATTAACATTTTATAAATGTGTAGTAATAGAATTTTAATTTCAATTAAATTTGAAAAATTAACGGATGATATTAAATCCTGCCATGTGCACTAATTATATTGCAGGCGTTATGGTAATTACCATTATTGCCATTTTGTAGGAATTACCCTATTGGTTGGCATATTTTTCACGTGTATATTTGTCATATATTAATTTTTAATATGTAATTGCTAATGTAGTTTTTGAAAGTACGTGTTCAGAAGAGTGTAATATATATATATATATATATATATATATATATATATATATATATATATATATATATATATATATGGCCTCTTTTATCACTATCTTTGCCTTTGCACATCCCTCACTGCTCATAGTCAATGTGAAAATATATGACGGATCGAAATCGAATGTTTGACGCGAAGATAAATATTGCAGAGCAACAACAGGTAACAAATCCGGAGTAAGTGACATATATATAGGAAAGTCATCAATCATCCCTTAGAATGAAAAAATGGTTGAGGATTGAGAAACCACAAAAAGGGAATCTCAGCATTTTCATTAAATGCCGCGGAAAATAGAATTCAATTTAAAATGTAAAGGTGAAGTAGATAGTGGCAATTAGTAGTTAACAACCTGACACAAACTCTATCCTTAGGTGAGTTAGATCAAATTTATCAATCAGTTACTAAAGAGATAGAATAAATATTTACTTATTTAAAACACAATCAAATAAACATTTTTATTCATTTCAAACACATTTACCGCCAAATGCTTGTCCACTTCCATAAGATAATTGCCGCCCCGTTTATTTTAGATTTACTCCCACGCCCCTTCGGGCTTCAGGCTTTATCACATCAACAATTAGTTTTATTATTTAGATAGGCATGACTAATTATGAGATAATGAGATATAAATATGCTGGGGTAGGGAAGAATTCAGAGGGCTAGTTTTAAAGCCTTGTTCGACAAAATTGTTTTCTTAGGTAATAGATATGGTGTAAGTGGTGGATAGCTACTTAGGTAGTGGATATCAGTTTTAAATTAGTTGTTAACAGGTTCTGATGAGTGGTGGAAGCAAATATATTCGGTAATTTAGTTGTTGGATTAGCTGATTAATGTGAACCGACCAAAAAGGATATGAATAAGTTCTCAAGATAAAATGTCAAAAGGTGGCGGAAAAATATGAAAGCTACTTTAGAATGCCGAAGTTAATGCTATTAACTTTTTAGAAACGTTGCTTGAAATGTTAGTCCAAACACTAGGGTATCGGACGCTAAAATTAACTGAATAGTGCATCGATTTAGTCAATACTCTAAAGGGTACTCAAAACGTTGTTGCTGAATACCGTTTAAGTGTTGTTTATAATGAATAATGTTGGTTTTATAGCCCAAATCCCTTTGACCGACTACTTGGAATCTAAGATCATATTGTGTGTTTAAGATCTTTTATATTATGGAAATTATATTACTTTCATATTTTGGGTTGAAGATTTTTTTTTCCTTTTTGAAAAGATGAGGTTTGGTGACCAAGATACCGTGGTGGCTAGGGTTTCCTCATCCTAGTCTTCCTGCCCCTATATAAAGGGGACATACCTAGGATCTAAAATTAACTTGATCACTCCTGAATCCTTAAACACATTGAGAGGTAGAGAGACTTTGAGAGAGATTACAAGAGAGATTGTAATTCTGCTATTAGATCAAATCACCTGTTGTGATTGTGATCGTTTTGTACTCTTCCTGCTCATATAATGGATTGATTGTACTCGTTGCCGTCCGTGGTTTTTTCCCGCATTGGGTTTCTACGTAAATCTTGTGTCATTACTTTGTTCTTATTATTGTTCTTTAAATTTCTGAATATCTGTTTCATCCTATTACTTCCGCTATTACTCTGCTCTATTTCTTAACAAGTGGTATCAAAGTCTTGGTTTAGGATGTCTTCAATTATGAAGGTTAATATTTAGAAATTTGATGGGAGATTAGTTTTAATCTCTGGAAAGCGCAAATGTGAACAGTTCTCATCCAACATGGGTTGTAGAAGGTCCTGCAAGGACCTCACGTGAAACCCGAGAAGGTGACTGACGAATAATGGGCAACAGACCAAAAGAAGAGGCGTGGATCGCTGACGGAAGAGGAATGGGAAGAACAGGAGTTGAAGGCGGTTTCAGCCATTCAATTGTGTCTGGCACCACATGTCCTGCGAGAGGTGCTCGATAAGGCAAGTGTGGATCTGTGGACTCGGTTGGAGGAACTCTACATGACGAAGAGTCTAGCCAACAAGATCCGTTTAAAGGAAAGGTTGTACACCTTTCGCATGGCTGAAGGTACCCCTGTTCAAAAACATCTGAATGAATTTAATTCTATTCTGGTTGACTTGGAAAGTCTGGATGTGAAAGTTGAGGATGAGGATAAGGCTATTTTGCTTGTTGTGTCGTTACCCCCTTTTTATAAATACTTTAAGGAGATTATGCTGTATAGTAATTCTAATACTATATCGTTTGAAGATGTTAAGTCAAACCTGTTGTCTAAGGCGAAGTTTGATCTTGACATTCACGCTGATTCTGCTGAGGGATTAGTAGTAAGGGGTAAAACAACTGAAAAGGGGAATGATAATAAGAGCCGTTCTAAGTCTAAAAATCCTCATACTAGTAAGACCTGTAATTACTATGATAAATTGGGTCATATTGTTGCTAACTATTGAAAACTGCCAAAGAAGAGAGAGAAAGAAGAAGATAATTCTCATGAGTCTGCTGAAACTTCGTTTGCTGAATCTGATTCTGATGGTGACGTGTTGTTCGCTACCTCTACTGAAAGCGGAAGCAATTCTGATTGGATTCTTGATTCTGGGTATACCTATCATATGTGTCCTCACAATGATTGGTTTTCAATATATGATCTAGTTGACTCAACTGTTGTTCACATGGGCAATAATGCCCAATGTAATGTAACTGAAATCAGTACTGTTAAAATCAAGACCCATGATGGTGTTGTCAGGACTTTATCGAATATTCATTATGTTCCTGACTTGAAGCGTAACCTCATCCCTTTGGGCATCCTTGAATCCAAGGGGTACAAATTTTCAGTTGAAGGTGGAGTTCTGAAGGTCTCGAAGGGCAATCGGATTCTACTAAAGGGTTTGAGGAAAGGAGGTCTCTATGTCTTGCAAGCTTCTATTACAACAGGTTATATGAAGAAAGGTTCATATAAGTCATCTCCCAAAGTTAAGTTCAAGCATTGCTTGGACTTAATTGGCATTCACAGTATTTGAGTGCCCCTTCGGAGCATTGCCTCTTGGGGGGCGTCACCGTTCGGGGTACGATGATGGTGATCGAGAGATGTTGTTGGATTTTGGTCTAAGGTGGAGATTGTTGGTTTTATGGCCCAAATCCCTTTAACTGGCTACTTGGAATCTAAGATCATATTGTGTGTTTGAGATCTTTTATAATATAAAAATTATATTATTTTCCTATTTTGGGTTGAAGATTTTTTTTTTCCTTTTTGAAAAGATGAGGTTTGGTGACCAAGATACCGTGGTGGCTAGGGTTTCCTCATCCTAACCTTCCTGCCTCTATATAAAGGGGACATACCTAGGGTCTAAAATTAATTTGATCACTCCTGAATCCCTAAATACATTGAGAGGTAGAGAGACTTTGAGAGAGATTACAAGAGAGATTGTAATTCTGCTATTAGATCAAATCACCTGTTGTGATTGTGATCCTTTTATACTCTTCCTGCTCATACAGTGGATTGATTGTGCTCGTCGCCATCCGTGGTTTTTTCCCACATTGGGTTTCCACGTAAATCTTGTGTCGTTGCTTTGTTCTTATTATCGTTCTTTAAATTTTTGAATATCTATTTCATCCTATTGCTTCCGCTATTACTCTGCTCTATTTCCTAACAAATAAGTTTCCTAATTGGAGTGTTTATTTTTTTCTTTTTTTCTTTGACGCGGTGCTTAAAATAATCTTGGAGTGTTCTTTTATTAATATGAAAATATTTACTACTATATATTATTTACTAACACGGAGAACTTGTAATTATGAAGGGCGAGAAGAATGGGCAAAATAACATTGGCGAAAGGGGGAAAATTACAGAGGGACAAAGATGTATGAAATGTTCTTCAATAATTAATGGCAAAAAAAAGTTCAATTAAAAAGTTCAACTAAATCTTGTTAATAGCTGAAACTAAAAAGAAAAATGAACAGTAAAATAAAATTCAATGCCGTGTGGTTTAGGAAAGTAATGATTCACCCAATCACGAGAGCATGGAGTTGTATTCATATAAGAGTTGTATAATGTAAAACTGCATAAATATCCCTAATAAACTATTACGCACCTTCTCTCTGATCGGAAAAATGCATGGACAAATTGGATTTTAAAAATAAAAATTGCTAAAAAGACAGTGCTTTGGCGAAGATGTCAGTAATATGTAACTTGGTAGGGATATAATATGCAACTAAATCAGCAGCAGCAACCCTCTCCTAGATAAAATGGTAGTCAGCCGCAATGTGCTTACTATGATCATGCTGAACTGCATTAGCAGTCATATACATAGCAATGACATTGTCATAAACCAAAGCAGCCACAGTAATACCTATATCAAACAATAACTTCTGAATGCAAATTGCCTCAACAACTATATAGCCAATGGCACAATACTCTATTTCCGTATAAGACTTGGAAACAGTGGGTTGCTTTTTGGACCTCCAGGAGGTGAGATTGGGACCAAAATAGACGGCATAGTAGTAGAGCGATAAGTATCTTTGCAACCAGACCATTCGACATCACAATATGCAATGACAATAATAGATGCTTGTAAAGCTTGTCGTAGAGTTACAAATTAAACCACTACTTCGAATTACAAATAATATTTATAGCATAGAAAAGTAGGGATCGATTCACGAGGAAAGATTATATCAAAACGCTAATTTAATCCTAAATAACTTTACTAATCTAATTTATTGTTCCTCCTTTTTGTAATTCTAAATTAAATCAAATTTAATTAATAAAAATCTGGAAGAACACCTAATATTACTCCTAAATATTTTGGATTTAATTCTGAAAATAAAACAGTAAATAGCTATCCTAAATAATCTAGAAAAATAAAAACAGAATAATAACTTAATCTTCAACTAAAAATCAAAACATAAAATAATAAACATAAAATAAATATTAAAAATGACAAACAGTAACTTAAACTCATATTCTTCAAGTTTATAAGCTTACAACTCTAGAATTTTATCCAATTAATCTCAGAAAAATTAAATCAGAAAATTACCACAGAATATTAAAATAGAAAATGAAATCTGAAATCAAAAATAAAATAAACTGCATTAATATAAATACGAAATTAATCAATAAAATTACCCTAATTTAAGGACATAATTTTCTGGACTCAACAACACCTAATAAACGTGAAATAAATACTAAAAATGAAATTTCCAGATTTAATGAATTCAAAACCTGCACATATCAATTTTACGAAATAATTCTGAAAAATTATCAAGTAATTCCCAAAAATTACGAAATTAAATAGGGGCATATTAGAACACTATATAAACCCTAAGAATGAATAAAAACTAAACAAAAATGAAAATAACTATTTTTAGCCTAATTTCTAACAAACCGGTAACCAAATGATAAAACAGAATATAATTCAAATCTAAAATTATAACCACTCTAAAAATCAAAATCTAATATGTCTAAAATTACCAAGATATTACTAAAAGACTATTCTTTTTGGGGGGTAAATGAAATTTATATCAAAGCTAATAATTGAAGAATAGAAATTGACAAACTAAACAAATTAACTAAAAGCAACAAATAATTATCAAAAGATATTAAATTTATGAAAAATAATGCTTAGCATAATCTATATCCACCATGCAAATTAATATTTATCATTAACACAAAAGTCGATTTCATCCATGGGTTAAACTGTAGCAGACACCCACCAGCGGATCTTCCCCGTTTTTCCTTATATTATAGTTTAATTAGATCCAGCCCTAATATAAACCCTACTAATTTGATAACCCTTACACCAGTGCAAGAATTTAATCAAACTAGAGCATTACATATTAGAAAAACATCATCTAATGCTTTGTAATCAATTTATGAGCAAATCGATTTAACAAAGATCTATAACGATTACCTAATTAAAAGAAATGGGTTTGAGCCATCCATGATTAATTAGGGTGATACTAATGCTTAAAAAACGATAACTTTTACGTATTAAAGCCTTTTAAATTATCATATGAATTCGTATTAGACTAACTAGTATGCATTCTAATTAATATAATACGAATATCATGAATGATAAATACTAATTGCTATAGAATTATGAATATAAATCAACTAGACAATAAAGTATGAAACTTGTTTCAAAATAATTAATTTAGCATAGTTTCAACTAGATTATACTAAGCACAAGAAAATTACTCACTCATATTAAAAATAAAATCACAATAATTAACCAAAGCTTCCATATTTAACAATAAATTAAACACATAAAAGAAAAGAATTAAAAGAACAATCCTACTTTGATGATGATCATGAGTATGATTTATGGTGATGGTGATTATGAAGAATGGTGAGAAGATGGTGATGAGGCGTTCTTTGAGGAGATTGAAGGTGTGGTGTGAAGGGAGTTTGGTGATGCTGATGCTATGGTGAGGAGATAAAGGCAGCCATGGCTCGTTTGTAGAGTTAGGCGTGGATTGATTGTGATGAAAAAGTCGTGGTAGGGTGTGAAGGAGATGTTGATGGATTATGATGTTGGTGATGGAGATTAGGCATGAGGGCTGCGTGAGGCGTGGGGATGAAGGAGGAGGGGTTTGCCGTGATATTATGGAGGAGAGGGCCGTGGGGTTAGGTGATGCATGGTGAGGAAGTGGGCTTGCGGTGGATTGTTCTATGTTTTATAGTGAGGGTGATTAGGGTTAGTGAATTGGGTTTCCTTCTTCCTTTCTTCCTTAGACTTCTTCTCCCTCAAGACTTCTAGCTCTTCTCCAACTCTTGAAACCCTGGCCCAATTAAATAATTATGAAAATAATATTTTTTATAAATTATTAATTTTGGACCGTCTTGATAGCCAAGCGTGTAAAACTCGGACTTTGACGTCTTCTCTTCCCTTTTTATTTTATTAATGCCTAACCTGAAAAATATATAAAATAAAATAAAATAGACGCAATAATATATATAATATAATCAAAATAATTATTAAAACAATGCATGATTTTTGATTTAACAAATTCCCCCACACTTAGACTTTGGACGTCCTCGTGCAAAAAAATCTTAGACTCGACCTAAAAGTTACCCTCTTTCTTTCTTATAAAGTCATGCATACTATAATATTCATACTAGGCATTGGCTTGCTTTAAAAATAGTTTTATTGAAAATTAATTAGTTTTTCCTCCTACAAGTGAATAACGACTAAGCATCCAACTACCATCAAAGAGTTTATTCATCAATCTCACAATATTTCTATAATGAAGTAACAAGATTAATAATTATCCATCTCTTTAAGTATGCATACACCGATCAAGAGGTCTAAAAAGTTTGCGATAGAAAAGTTGAAGTGCGGTATGGGTATAGAGATAATTGAATTAGAAAGAATAACTCATTGAAATTGATTCTAAAACTCGCCTTGTACTTTTTTTCTTTCTTCTTTTGTATTCTTTTTCAAGCTCCACTAGCGCACATATTCGAGACCTATATAGGGACTTTAGAAATTAAACACTCCTGATCCCACACTCACCCGAATAGAGGTGCTGGAGCAAACATTTTATTTTCATCATTACTTTTATTTATTTTATTGACTCACTAGTATGGGAAGCAAGCTTTCCAGTGACAGTATTGCCTCAAAGAGTTGCACCCAGTAGTGCATGCCTCAAAGGATTACTTGTCATTCTCGACTTTGACTTTCTTTTTTTTTTTTCCCTTCTTTTTTGAGTAATTCTGCTAGTTCAATAGTCTAGAAAATGGGTTAGGTCATTTTATTGTCTTTGAAGTGGATATAATATATGACCAAATAAGATGCATAATCAAGATAGTTCCTCATTAAAGAGATATATAAGGATCAACTCAAACTTTTCTGAAAGATAGCTAGCATGCTTAGAAGTTTTCACTCATAAAAGAATAAACTACAAAATAGCTAAGAAAACAAAAAATTTTTAAACAAGCAAGCCTAGCATAAACTCATATCATGCATTATTTATAAGAAAAAAATTATTTTTTCGATTTTCTTTGTTGTTTTTTTTTTAAAGAACAAAAACTGTAGGAATTAAATGCAGGATGCACCCCCCACACTTAATTCATGCATTGTCCCTAATACATGCAAAAATATAGAAATAATGAAAATAAAAACAAAATTAAATGGGTACTTCCCTAAAAACGTTGGGTTGCCTCCCAACCAGCACCTTTGTTTATAGTCGTTGGCTCGACTTCATGAAGCTCCTGGATCCTTTAGTTGGATCTCTTCTAATAAATCAGCATTAATCTGGTAGGGTACTTTTTGAAACTCAGCATGATCAAGACTCTTAGTAAATATGGTCGAAAATTCATCTTCATTGGATAAGTCATGAATGTCTTGGGGCAATTCAGCGATAACATCAAGTGCATACACGTAATTCACATCGGCAGGGAATCTCATGGCATCAAAAATATTAAATTTAATCACTTCACCATCAAATTCCATGGTTAATGTTCCTTCATGCACATCAATTTTAGTCATAACTATTTCTAAAAATGGCATGCCAAGCAAGATGGGAATATCATAAAATACATCACCCATGTCCATCACATAAAAATCAGCAAGAAATACAAGTTCATTCACTTGAACTAAGACATCCTCTAATACTCCATCTGGGTAAATACTGCTCCTGTCAGCTAACTGAAGCACTACACTAGTTTTCTTTAACTCTCCTAAGTTCAGTTTGCCACAAACAGACCTAGGCATAATATTAATGGAAGCACCCAAATCAAGTATAGCCTTATCAAAGTAAAGATTTCCTATCTTACAAGGAACAGAAAACACACCTGGGTCTTCGCACTTAAGGGGAAGTTTCCTTTGAAAAACTGCAAACACATTTTCCCGCACACTTACCTTTTCATTCCCTACTAATTTTTTTTTTAGCAGTACATAATTCTTTCAAGAACTTCGCATAACGAGGCACCTATTTAATGGCATCAAGGAGAGGTATGTTGATCTTTACCTTCTTTAATGTCTCTAAGATCTCTTAGTTAACCTCATTTATCTTAGAAGTAGGGTTTCAAAATCTACTAGGAAACGATGGAATTGGCTTATAAGATTCTCTTTTCTTCTCTCCTATTTCCTTAGTAGTTTGATCAGATTTTGTGTCTAACTCTGGTTCAGCTCCTTTGACCTCTAACTCAAGCTTAACCTCTCCACTCTTCTTAGGCTCTTGTAACTCTTTCCCACTCCTAAGTGTTATGGCACTAACATTCTCCTGGGGTAAGGCTGAGATGGTAACCTATTTTGCATTTG
The DNA here is from genome assembly GCA_029747015.1 of Carnegiea gigantea. Taxonomy (NCBI): domain Eukaryota; kingdom Viridiplantae; phylum Streptophyta; class Magnoliopsida; order Caryophyllales; family Cactaceae; genus Carnegiea; species Carnegiea gigantea. The sequence continues at coordinate 11,169 of JAKOGI010002168.1, forward strand.
AGCCTGCAAGTTGCTAACAATGGTATCAGTTGCAGTCTGTCTCTCTTGAACCTGCTTAAGAGTTGTCTCCAAAATCTGGAACTTATCATCCATTTTCTCAAGGGCTTGTTCAAGTAGAAAGTTGGTCCTATCTTGATTAGAAGGTTGACGAGATGTTTGGCCAAAACCAGGTAGAGTGGTTTGAGGGCCATACCTAAGATTAGGGTGGTCTCTTCATCCTTCATTATAGGTGTTAGAATAGGGATCATACCTCCTTTGACCTTGGTTAGAATAGACAGTATTAACATTACCCTCTTGAAGTGTAGGACATGCATCAGTAGGATGCCCCTCTAGACAACAAATGCCACATATGACTACTTTTTGAACTCCCCTAGTAATAATCTTATTTAATATAGCAGTAATGTGAGATAACTGACTCTCTGTAGATGAGTTAGAACCAATCTCATTAACCCTTTTAATTTGTAACTCCCTAGCATCAAACTGCTGAGTATTTTGGGCCATTAGATTAAATAAATTTCTAGTATCTGTTGGAGTTTTATTAACTAGAGCCCTCCACTAGCAGCATCAATCATATTACGATCCATAGGAAGCAAACTCTCATAAAAATATTGAATCAACAACTGTTCAGTTATTTGATGTTGGGGACAACTAGCACACAATTTATTAAATCTTTCCCAGTACTCACAAAAAGTTTCCCCATTCATTTGTTTGATTAATAGATCCAATTCGGGATGCTGGAAAAAATTTCTCTAAAAATGATTTATACAATGCAGTCCATGTAGAGAAAGATCCAGCAGGCATGTAATACAACCAATCTTTAGCATTACCAAGCAAAGAAAAAGAAAAGACTCTCAATCTAATTTGGTCTTCAGGAATCCCCTCAGGCACCATAGCAGAGCATGTAATAAGGAATTCACTAATATGATGGTATGGGTCCTCTCCAACTAATCTATGAAACTTAGGTAATAGATTGATGAATCCAGGGTTCAGTTTTAGAGGTTTATCTAATGCAGCATAAGTAATGGATATGGGTTGGGTTTTTAGGTTAGGGGCGGCAAGTTCTCGAAGAGTAGACATTCTTACTTCTCTAATCCTAAAACTTATTGGGTTAGGATGACTCTCTTTGTTTTTAGCTTTTAATGTTTGCTCCTTGTCCTCTTCAATTTCCTTACCACTCCTTAATCTCATACATTATGGAAAATCTACAAATAAATAAAAATACTAGAGTTAAAACAAAGTAATAAAAGTAGTAAAATTAAATAGAAGTAAATTAGCAATTTAATTTTCTTTCCCCGGTAACGGCGCCAAAATTTGTAAAGCTTGTCGTAGAGCTACAAATTAAACCACTGCTTCGACTTATAAATAATATTTATAGCATAGGAAAGTAGGGATCGATCCACGAGGAAAGATTATATCAAAATGCTAATTTAATCCTAAATAACTTTACTAATCTAATTTATTGTTCCACCTCTTTGTAATTCTAAATTAAATCAAATTTAATTTATAAAAATCTGAAAGAATACCCAATATTACTCCTAAATATTTTGGATTTAATTCTGAAAATAAAACAGTAAATAGCTATCCTAAATAATCTAGAAAAATAAAAACAAAATAATAACTTAATCTTCAACTAAAAATCAAAACAAAAAATAATAAATAGAAAATAAATATTAAAAATGACAAACAGTAACTTAAACTAATATTCTTCAAGTTTGTAAGCTTACAACTCCAGAATTGTATCCAATTAATCTCAGAAAAATTAAATCAAAAAATTACCATAGAATATTAAAACAGAAAATGAAATCTAAAATTAAAAATAAAATAAACTGCATTAATATAAATACGAAATTAACCAACAAAATTACCCTAATTTAAGGACATAATTGTTTGGACTCAACAACACCTAATAAACGTGAAATAGATACTAAAAATGAAATTTCTAGATTTAATGAATTCAAAACCTGCACATATCAATTTCACGAAATAATTCTGAAAAATTATCAAGTAATTTCCAAAAATTACGAAATTAAATAGGGGTAGATTAGGACACTATATAAACCCTAAGAATGAATAAAAACTAAAAAAAAAAACGAAAACAACTATTTTTAACCTAATTTCTAACAAATCGATAACCAAATGATAAAACAGAATATAACTCAAATCTAAAATTTTAACCACTCTAAAAATCAAAATCTAATCTGTCTAAAATTACCAAGATATTACTAAAAGACTATTCTTTTTTGGGGGGGGTAAACGAAATTTATATCAACGCTAATAATTGAAGAATAGAAATTGACAAACTAAACAAATTAACTAAGAGCAACAAATAATTATCAAAAGATATCAAATTTATGAAAAATAATGCTTAGCATAATCTATATCCACTATGCAAATTAATATTTATCATTAACGTACAAGTCGATTTCATCCATGAGTTAAACTGTAGAAGACATCCACCAGCAGATCTTCCCTATTTTTCCTTATATTATAGTTTAATTAATTCCAACCCTAATATAAACCCTGCTAATTTGATAACCTTCACACCAGCGCAAGGATTTAATCAAACTAGAGTATTACGTATTAGAAAAACATCATCTAACGCTTTGTAACTAATTTACCAGCAAATCGATTTAACAAAGATCTATAACGATTACCTAATTAAAAGAGATAGGTTTGCGCCATCCATGATTAATTAGGGTGATATTAATGCTTAAAAGACGATAACTTTTATGTATTAAAGCCTTTTACACTGTCATATATATTCGTATTAGACTAACTAGCATGTATTCTAATTAATATAATACAAATATCATGAACGATAAATATTAATCGCTATAGAATCTTGAATATAAATCAACTAGACAATAAAGCATGAAACTTGTTTCAAAATAATTAATTTAGCATGGTGTCAACTAGATTATACTAAGTACAAGAAAATTACTCACTCATATTAAAAATAAAATCACAATAATTAACCAAAGCTTCCATGTTTAACAATAAAATAAACACACAAAAGAAAAGAATTAAAAGAACAATCCTATTTTGATGATGATCATGAGTATGATTTATGGTGATGGGTGATTATGAAGAATGGTGAGAAGATGGTGATGAGGCGTTCTTTGAGGAGATTGAAGGTGTGGTGTGAAGGGAGTTTGGTGATGCTGATGCTATGGTGAGGAGATGAAGGCAGCCGCGGCTCGTTTATAGAGTTAGGCGTGGACTGATTGTGATGAAAAAGCCGTGGTAGGGTGTGAAGGAGATGTTGATGGATTATGATGTTGGTGATGGAGATTAGGCATGAGGGCTGCATGAGGCGTGGGGATGATGGAGGAGGGGTTTGCCATGATATTATGGAGGAGAGGGCCATGGGGTTAGGTGATGTATGGTGAGGAAGTGGGCTTGCCATGGATTGTTCTATGTTTTATAGTGAGGGTGATCAGGGTTAGTGAATAGGGTTTCCTTCTTCCTTTCTTCCTTAGACCTCTTCTCCCTCAAGACTTCTAGCTCTTCTCTAACTCTTGAAACCCTGGCCCAATTAAATAATTATGAAAATAATATTTTCTATAAATTATTAATTTTGGACCGTCTTGATAGCCAAGCATGTAAAAACTTCGACGTCTTCTCTTTCTTTTTTATTTTATTAAGGCCTAACCTGAAAAATATATAAAATAAAGTAAATTAGAAGCAATAATGTATATAATATAATCAAAATAATTATTCAAACAATGCATGATTTTTGACTTAACAATGCTGTAGATGGTTGAAGTTGAAGACCATGATCCAGGTGCTCTCTAATTACCCCAACATACACTTCACAACATGAAGGTGAGTCATGCATGGAGCATGCATGAACTGAGAAACTACATGTACTACATATAGTAAGATACTGTAAAGCGCCTACCATACTCCTGTACTCAGTAGGATTTCGAAGCAGTTCACAATAGTAAGGGATAGAGTAGTCCGAGCAAGAGAAGGGGTTCTAACCGGTTTGCAAGTCTGGAGGTGAAATTTAAGAAGTAAATCATCAACATACTTCTGTTGCGAAAGAAAAATCCCAAAGGAAGTGTAAACCACATAAATGCCAAGAAAGTAATGTAATTCCCCTAAATCATTCATGGCAAAAGTACTAGATAGAAGACATGAAACAGGTGAGCACATTAGTGGAACTACATGTCAAAATAATGTCATTGAAATATAAAAGGAGAATCAAAGTATGACCACTAGCACATAAAAAAAACATGGAGCAATCAACATCGCTACAAGTGAAACCATGAGACAATATGAAATTGCTGAAACGACAAGTCGTACAACTACCATGAAATGATGAAGTAAGCTGTAAAATTTTTTATGTCCTAAGAACATCTAAAAGACGAGCACCACAATGACCTAAACGACGATGACACTAATCTTCAGTGGAATCCAAGGCAACAAATATTGGAACATGATGGGTAATAGGAAGGCTGAGAGAATAGACACTCTTAGTAGATGCCTATCAAAGAACTTCACCCGTGGTTTTCTCCTTTATACAAACAGAAGTAGAGTTAAAAAAAAAAAGTATACGACAGTTGTTACCATGACAAAATTATTTAATTGAAAGAAGATTATGACAAAGATTGAGAACATGAAGAACATGCTTAAGGTGCAATGGTTTATCTGAAGTACACACAGCAATATGACCAACACATGAAATAGATAATAACATTCCACACCAACCTGAACATGAACCGGTCCAAAGTAAACAGTTTTAGAAAGAAGCTTACCATCATCGAGCATCATATGGGGTGATGCATGCAAGTTAAGATACCAGATTTATTCACTGGCATCAACAGAATTGAAGGTAGCATATGCAGAAAACACTGGCTGCTGATACGGTTGATACCTGCTAGGATAGGCATTACAGAATGACCTAGAGTATGATAGATCTGACATATAGTATTGGGATGGGAACTTAAGACCCCTTCGAACTAGTTAATCCCTGCAAATAAAAAGTTAGAACATGAAGCAGAAGCACAATAAGTATCTAATGATGAAACAGTAGAATCATATAAAATCTGCCAGTAGTGTTGGAGGGTTGGTTCTAATTCTGATTAGACGGTTGATTGTTATGATTGTTGCCACATTTGTTGTTGTGCCACTCCCTATTGTTACACCCATTATGGTTATTATGTTCACCACCCCCTTTACCTTTTTGAGAGAAAGTCTTCTTCTAACTGCCCCTTAATCTGAAGCACCTGTAGTAAGACTAGCCACAAGGGCTTGATGAACTGGGCTTTCACGATCTTGTTGGAATTTTGCTTGTTATAAATAAAAAATAAGCTTTGTATGCAAATCATCAAAATAATGAGGTCCCGATGCAAACAATAAGCAGTGATAAAATCACGATAATCAAAGGGCAAACCAGATATATGTAGCATACTGAATCAATTAAAGATCCGAGACAAGGGATTCAATTGTAGCCAAAGAACCCGTAATGGTCCTGATGTGACGTAGATACTCATCCATGGATTGATCAGTGGCTTTAGACACATAAGTAACCATGTACTTGAAGTCAGGCGCACGTGGTAAACTCACAGTGTTAAATCAAGTTTACTGGTAGACTTGAAAAGAATATGAAATGATACGTACATCACTCAAGGTATATTTAGTTATGGTAGCAAATAACCAAGCACAAACAAGTTGATCAACATGTAACCAATAAGCATACCTCGGGTTGGCTCGAGAAATGCCTAGTGCAACAAGAACATAAGGCAGTGACTATGGAAATGTACCATCCAAAATGCCATCAAGTTGACGAAGAATCACAAAGGATGTAAATTGGGTGCGCCATGAGAAAAACATCGATTGAATTAAGAGTAGTGGTCAAGCAGGTAGTGAACCATCTAAATTGAAAGAGGCAGCATCAAAAGACCACCAAGATCAGTCGTGGCAATGCGAGTAGAGAACACGCCAGGAGCAAGGGCCAGTGGGGCACCCATGGTGTAGCCGAAAGACGCATAGGCACAGACGCAAAGATGGGACATGACAAGAGAAGAATAACCATGGAAGCTCGACACAGGAATAGTTGGCTGAGTAGCAGGGTAGGACATGGTTGGAAAGAATAATGTCGAGAAGGGAAGAGAAGAGTAAGGCAGTGGGAGTGGAGGTGGTAGGAAGGACGCATGTCAGACAGGATCTTGCATGCGTGAAGAACTGAGGTGGAGTAATAGGTTCAGATATCATTGGAGTAGAGCTTTGAGAAATTGGAGTCTTAGAGTTATGAGGAACCCCATTGGAGACTGGAGTAGGCAAAGGTGGATTCATGGCTATCGAGAAGGAAAATTGGTTGCTGCAGTCGAGCCTTGCATGAAGAGGAAGCAGGTAGCTTGGGTTACACGCCAGAGGCTTCGAGTTGGCTCAAACACCATGTATGGTTTAGAAAAATAATGACTCACTCAATCATGGGAGCCTGGAATTGTATTTCCGTAAAAGTTATACGGTGGAAAAATATGTAAATATCCCTAATACACTATGAAATGCTAATAACGCAGACATCGGCTAATATACATACACGAAATATGGATATTTTTCTATTTTTTTCTTTTTTTAGGGGGGAGGGGTAATCATAGTGATTGGGTGAGTTTGTATATAGACTTTTGATGAGCATGTTTATGTCCTTCCCTATAAATGAATTGTCCAAGCAGTCAAGTATATTATGTCGAATTGCAGCTTAATTTCATCCTCTGTCTAATGAACTAACACCAATCATATGAGATTACTGTCTTTCCTCTAACTTGTAATTGACGTATAAGAGAGGGGCACAAATTGAATTATTGCTCACAACAATTGAAAATCCGATCCCTACATTCATTTATAAGAAATAGCATGACCTCCCTCAAATATCAGCATCACTAGCATGGCTATCCCGACTATCATGTGCCGTTGAAGCGACTAAGGATGCTCTGGTCAAACTATATCCTTTCTTTTGGGTGGAAAGAAAGTGCGAAACAGTTTCATGGGACTCGGGGGAGCAAATGGAACGGAGCGGAATGGCCAAATGATAACATAAGAGAAAGAGAGCGAGAGACGTGATTGTGTGGGAAACAGTTACGTGCATGAGGGCCTTTAGCGACAGAACAAGGGGTTGGGATAAGGAATTTGAGAGGGAGGGGAACTGTTGAGCAATTATCAGAGTATTTTTTTTAAAATCTTATATAAAGACTAAAGAGTAACTGTCAACTATATTTACAAGGCTGATCCTATCCAGTGTTTTTGTAATGCCCCCAAATGCTAATTACCAGATTATCTTAACCGCTTATAATCGTAATGGTAGTGGAAGTCTAAATGATTGGAGCCGTTAGCACCGCCCGGAATCGGACAAGGCTATTTATATAAGCTATGTGATTTTTACTGGAACATTGTCACAATTCCCAAATCCCATCAAAATGAAGGCATTTGAGTAAACTTCAAACCGTAATTTAGGCTTTACATAACCCAAAAGATAACCAGATTAGATATCTTCTAACTCTCTCTACTTTAAGCATGCTTACTCAAGTTGCAGACTTAACATGATCTTTAAGCTCTATCAAGCCGTGACACTATGTGGGAATCCATCGTGACCATTTAACGGCGTCAAACTGCAATGTAACAAGTCCTTCCTTCACTTCATACATTCTTGAACTCTTTAGGTACAAGTTGTCCACTTGTCCATCACCTAAAATAGATAACACAAGAATATTTCAAAAAATGAGCCAAAACTTAGTATGTTTATCCCCGTACTGTAAAGCTAAACTTTTAGACCAATTTAGTTGGGCATCCGCATTTCAATTCTGTTTAGTTCGAAAACAGGAGAAGGAGAGATTATAAAGTAGAACTGTTACCGGTTATTATCTGATGGTGGAATCCAAAATTGATGAACACATATAAGTATTGTGATCATTGAATAGGTATACACCTGCCAGCTGATTGAATAGCCTGACTTGAGGCCGCATGGGTGAATTGAAGGGCGTAAGCCCTAATGATTGTTAACTGATGGGCCCACTTGATTATGTGATAAAATAATACATGAAAATGATTCATTAAATAATTATATATTATGAGACTTTGGTATTTATGGAAAGCATGTAAACTTTTGAAAGGTACAGATAGTAAACATACCTGGACCTTGAAGGCTCTCCCCTTTCAATAAAATACTGTTTGCGGCATTGAAGTGACGAGAGTGGCCTCAATTCTGCTTCAGAGACGTATGTTTTATTAGCAGTAGAGTTTTATTTGTTATTATTACTATCATTAATGATATTGATGCTATTAGGCTATAATAGGCCTGAATATTGCTACCCGTTTAGTGTTATAAATATTAATGTTATTATCGATAAAGTTATTATAATCATCGTCATTATTGGTATTTGATGTCATGTTTGATATTATCATGTATTTCATTTCCATTATGATTACAATCATTATGAAAAGATATATTATAGTCAGTTCTAGTGATTTATTTATGAGGGGTTGAGTTACTAACCCGACTTGTAGTTCTATCTCAGTTTTTGACGTCATGTCACGCTTTCATATGCAGATTGAAAATATATATGCTCTTTTAGGCTCAAATAAACTTCGATTTCTATTTATTTGTTTGGGTCACAAAAACATACGTCATTCTCCAACATTCAAACAAAAATTAATCCTTATTCTTCTCTTTAAGTTACACAAGTATGCAGTTAATTTTTAACACCAGTTCAAATCCAATTATCTTACCATTTTAAGTGAATCACAAAATTCCAGCCCCACAAGTATTTTTAATGGATAATATCATCCCCTAATTCACACACTGAAATTCTTTAATAACTCTTAAATTAGTCTCCAACATTCATCTCCTATTTGACTTGTTTTAAAATCTCAAAATAATATTTCCACTTAATTCTTACATAAAAACACATTTTTAATCCCTCAAATTAATCAACAGCTTAATTCAGCTACTCATTTCAAGAGCCCAATTAGCAATTCCCTCCTTTAATTCCACCTTCAACCTCAAACTTGAGAAACGTCCTTCCATGGCAATCCCCACACAACGCACACATACCTTTCTAAAATACCCACTAAACATTATTTCATTATCTCAAACTAACTCCCAAATTCATATTTATGCGATGCATTTCAAATTCCCAATGTGAATCCATTTCCTTTCTTTACACCATATCCACCCACTTCAAGCTTACACTTATGTACTTCAAACTTACACTCACGTTCATGGCCACCCACTCAACATCATACTCACCCAAACGTATATCATATTAATTATATTAAAGTTCACTCAAATTTCATGAAATCAAGAAACCAAGCTTGAATTCCTTTCCAATCTTCAAACCCTAACCCACCTTCACCACCTCTAAGCTTTAAGTTTCACCAATTTAATTCTATCATCCAAAATCCGAGAAAATCACAAATTCACATTCACTTAATCAATTAAAATAATTTCTTACAAAATCAATTAATAAGACCAATCAAAATAAGCATAAGGGGTTTAGGGTTTTCACCTTCTCAACCCACTTGAAGAACATAAAGAGGAGAGAAGAGGGAGCAACCATGGTACAGTGGCGGCCAGCGGTGGCGCAACGGGTTCCCGACGGTGGCATGATAGCATAGACAGTCGGCGATGAGAGCTAGTGAGCAGGGGAAGGGGTGCTGGGCAGGGTAGTTTGGGAAGGGCTGGGAATAGACCTAGCAAAAATTGACCCGACCCGTACCCACCCGAAAGTTTTGGATTTTGAATGCGATTTTCTCGACCTGAACCCGAAATAAACCGAACCCTGAAAACCCGCAAATTTTGGGGTCAAACCCGACCCGAACCCGAACCCGAACCCGCCTGCTCAACCCGAATATTAAATCCTTATTTTTTATTGTCTTTAACATTTTTCCCTTAACAACAATAGTTTTTCATTATAATGAATCGTTTAGGTAGACGTTTTATAACTATCGCATCTTTTCACAAATTAGATGATGATACCCGTTCTTTCCCAAATTCATTCTCATAAAATAACGTCATATACAACTTATAAATGGAATAATTTTAGAAATGGGCATGAAATATCTTGTCTTAAGAAAACTGATTCAGAATAACATAAGTATTAAAAATATGTAAGTCATACCATTAATTACATTCCTGCTGAATTGAATACGTCTCATTTTATTTTAAATAATATTACTTTATAATAATCTAAAGCTTTGATGTTATAATTAATAAATAATTGTAATATCTTATACATCTATAATGTTCTTTCATTTGATTGCCTTCTAATTGGTCTCAAACTTGATGTCAGTGTTGAGCAATGGACTAATTTGTGCTCATGTTAGGATTGACCAACTAATAAAGCATACATGATTATGTAATGGTAGATTAGTTAATAAAATATCAAATCATTAAATGGGTTATTACGGATCAAACCGCTCCAACCCGTTATCATACTTTAGATGGGTCGGCCCATGAATGATCCGACCTATTATTAATATTTAATATACGGACCAACTTACTCAAATGTGACTTACTGTCTACCGGTACATGTCATTCATATATCATATTGAAAAGTTTAAATATTTTTTATATTCTTTTAAGAAATTATAATTAGAATGCTTGTCCATTAAATACAGATAATTTTAAATAATAAATATGTCAAGATTTTGACTTTGACAAAAAAAAGAAATAAATCACTAAAAAGGCGCTCCAAACTCGTTGAGTTGATCCGAAACCCGTAAAACCGAAATACACATGCCCGTATTTTACCCGAACTCGAAATACACCCAACCCGTATTTTGCGTGAACCCGAATACACCCGACCTGTATTTAACCCGCCCTCTCGAACTGACTGGTCTAGTTGGAAATTGGGGGGAATGGGTTTCGGGTGTTTGGGGGCAAAATTTTGGGAATTTGTCTTTTTTATTTTATTAACAGATTTTTTTTGTTTTTAAGGAATAATCCAGATTTTTCTAGGTTGTTTGCTTATTTATTTTATTTATTTACTTTTTTTTTGTTTCTTATGTTTAGTAAATATTTGGGCCAAGTCTAGTACCAATATTTGAGCTATCAATGGGATTATTAAGGTGTACTTGGAAAAAAAAGTGAACTTGACCCATCTAAATTAATTTATGTATTACACTTTATTTAACTACCTCATATATTATTGTTGTTAGGATTTCTTTTATATACTTTAGGAATGTGAATTGTGTCTACTTTTATATCCTATGACTTCCCATTTTATTTAAGGGATAATTTGACTCATTTATATTTCGCAAGAGTTATTATGGAGCATAATGAAATTTTATTCTTGAGGTCATTCTGTCAATTCAACCTGTAATTACATAAGTATATAAAATACTAGATTGAAATACGGCGCCTAACTTAGTTAAATTTAAATTAAGATAATTCAGGGTGATTAGCATGAATTGGATTCAGGCTGTTAACAGTTTTTAATTTTGAAATTTGAAAACTTTAAAGCCTGAGCAGCACATTTTGGTGTGCTTCCACGAAATTACAAGATTTCTCATTTCCTCATAAATGAGCCCTAACACATTTTTACACTTATAATATAAAATTTAGGATTTTTATATTTAATTAGTAAACTTTTCAAATCAACAAAGTGAGTGAGTTAATTAGTGCTGCTAAAATACAGCGAAAGATTCTATAATTATTCTCTTGAATTTTTTTCCTAAATAAAATTACACTTAATTTTATAATCTCCTAATTAAAACTACAATGATGTGATATTCCTATACTCACCAAAATTCGCAAAAAGGCCTTTCCTTCTTCCTTCTTCTGCAATCTGTGGAAAGAAAAAAGAGAGAAAAAAACATAAAATTTTCTTTGTTCAAGAAGGGCATAGATCTCTAGTACAATACAATTTACAAGTAAATTTCATAGCTCCAATTTTATTGTGGCCTATGCATATCGTGAAGTGTGGCGCTGTTCATGGCTTTGACAAGCGAGATGAATGATTTAATTTTATTGTGGCCATTGGTTTTGACAGCAAGAGAGAGACACATAGGAAAATGATGGTGATGAGCCCGCAATTTTCGGTGTTTTTTTATTTTCTTGAAAAAAGAATTTAGATGATGGAGAAACACAAGCTATTTCACTGTTAACACAGTTTGATCCGCCCCTCTCCCACAAAAAAAAAAAAAAAAAAAAGCAATAAGCCGGTGTTAGCACAGTTGCACAGGTTTAGGTCAAATGCACCTAATTTATTAACTTAAAAAATTTAACAAATAAGTATATAAACTCTAAAGAGTTTAAACACTAAATAATTTTTCAATATAATAAACTTAATTACAGTTAAAATAAATACAATTCAGTTTATTTTAATTCGATTGAATTCAGTAAAAAAAAGTTTAGAATTTAACAAAAATAAATTTAGTTGACATTGACGAAGGAAGAAGAGCAGGTGTGGTGTGCGAAGAGGACGGGAACGAGGAACAAATTGAACAAATTTCATTGTGTTTATGGGGGAAACTATACGCTAAAAACTACTTTAACCTAGGAGCGATGAAAGTAGTTCTTAAGAATATCTGGAAACCTACGAGGGGTGTCCTCATACCTAGACAAGAACCTATTTTCGTTCCAATTCTTCTTGAGCACTGATAAGGAATTCGTTCTCAACGAAGGGCCTTGGGCTTTCGATGGTCACCTATTGTTGCTAAAGGAGATCACAGGAGTGGAACAGCCGAGTGATGTTAATTTTGATAAGGCGAGATTCTGGGCCAAGGCATATTCGGTGCCTCTGTTGAAACAGACAATGGAGTTTGCTAAGGTCCTTGGTTCGCAACTAGGAATGTTTATGGCTTGTGATGAATCCAACGTATACTGTGAAGCCGACAAGTCTGTGAACTTCCAGGTTGAGATTGACATGACCAAGCCTTTCAGACGAGGAATCCGGCTTATAGTTAGAGGAAAGCCTTTGTGGATCAAACTTGGGTATGTAAAACTAATAGACTTTTGCCATGGATGTAGGTGCATGGTCACATTCTAAAAGGCTGTGACATCGTTGGGGAGGACGTAGATTCAGCTGAATTGCAATATGAGGAATAGCTTCGAGCCTTACCTGTGAAATCCAAAAGTGTAACTCAAAGAGTGAGAGGGAGGAAGAGAGGAAGCTTTTCTTGGCTTATCAGAAGGTTTGTGGAGCAAGAAAAGGCCGATTAAAATTAAAGTTTGAAGACGCATGATCGAGTGGAAAATCTTTCCCTATTGAAAACTCTAATCAGGGAGCACAGGCTATGATGGTGGATGAGGCATAGGAGGTCCGAGTGGGGAATGAGGTCTTCAAGCCAAAAAACACGAGTCCTCATCTATGACAGAGAAGGGGATAGGAGGCATGGGATTAGGGGGCTCTACAACAAATTCTAATTCCCTGATGTCGGTGGGCATTGCTAAGCAACCCCGCGAAGAGCCAGGATTATCCTTTGCCTAAACTGCCAAGGGCTTGGTGAACCTAGGTAGGCAAAGATCTCCATAGTCTATTACGAACAGTCCAGCCAAGTCTTCCTATCGGAGACCAAACTAAGTTGTGTGCAGATGAAGCGATTGCATGATCAAGTGTCATCCTTTTAGGGGAAAAGGTATAATGGTATTTACGTTGGCGCTAGAGAAAGAGTTGGAGGTTTGACATTATTGTAGGAAAAGGATGTGACAATTTCGTTACTATCACAGTCGTCAAACCACATTGATATTGTCGTGTCATGAGATGGTAATGATGCTAAGTGGAGATTTACCAGGGTTTATGGGTGGCCAAAAGCACATAATAAGCTAAAAACTTATGATTTGCTGTGTAACCTTAAAGTAGAGTCAACCTTACCTTGGCTGATTGGTGGTGATATTAATGAGATATTCTATAATCATAAGAAATTAGGGGACCCTCAAAAGCCCCAAGGTACATTGGAGGCGTTCCAACAGACAATGATCGAGTGTGGGCTCCTGGACATAGGTCTTGACAGAAGAGAATTTACTTAGTGGAATCGGAGAGGAGGGGGAAGCATCAGTAGAGGAAAGGCTAGATCGATTGTGTGCGGACGTCGAGTGGATAGCTTTATTCCTAGCATATAAAGTTTCCCATCTTGACGAAAAACTTTCAAACCAACTTCCAATTTTCCTAAACACCAAACCTGGTATGGTGGGGGGTAAGAAGAGAATAAGAGGGCGCTTCGAGATGATGTGGGTCACTAATGGGAGGTGTGACAGTGTGGCAAAGGAGGCATGGAAAGCTGAAACTAGGACTTATTTTGTAGTTAATTGTGCCTCAAAAATTGATCGTTATTTCTCGTCACTTCAACGATGGAACAAGACTGAGTTTGGCAACATACAACGTGAGATTGAGATGAGAAAGAAGCGGCTTAAGTGGGTAACGTGTGCGCAGGATGGAGATGGTATCTTGGAGGAGCTACACGTGTGGAGACGAAGGGAGGAGATGCTATGGTGGAAAAGATCTCAGGTCAAGTTTCTGAGGCATGGGGATAATAATTCCACCTGGTTACACAACAAGCATGTCAGCTAATCTTATTATAGAGCTAAAGGGACCAGATGGGAAGTTATATACAAATGCCAAGGATATGGAAGACATTGTGCTTGGGTATTTTAGTTCACTTTTCACAGCGGGCTAGCTTTCAGGTATGGATGCAATCATTGAATTAATACCTACAACGGTCACACCTAGCATGTGAGATGTCATTGAATGTCAATATGGGAAGGACGAGGGGGAATTGGCCTTGAAACAAATGAAGCCAAGTAAGGCTTCGGGACTGGACGGAATGAACCCTTTCTTTTCCCAACATTATTGGGCTACGGTTGGAGACGATGTTAGCGCAGCTGTTTTGGCTATACTGAATGGGAGCCCAATTCCAGATGGTTTAAGTGACACATATGTCACCCTTATCCCTAAGAAGCACAAACCAACGGAGATGAATGACTTTCGGCCCATAAGTTTATGCAATGTTGTATACAAACTTATGACCAAAGTTACATCAAACCGTTTGAAGGATTACCACTTATTATATCCAAATACCAAAGTGCTTTTACTCCTGGGAGACTCATTACGGATAACGTCCGTATTGAGTTTGAAGTCTTCCATTCCATGCATTGCCGCCAGGAGTAAATGGAGGTATGGCTATCAAGCGGCATATGTCAAAAGCCTACGATAGAGTCGAATGGCCATTCCTGCAATGTGTCATGCTTAAACTTGGGTTTAGCGCGAGTTTGGTAAAGTTGGTGATAAAATTCGTGGAATCGGCAACGTTCTCCTTCTTAATTAATGGAGTGGCCTTCGACATGGTGACCCAATTTTACCTTACCTGTTCCTATTTTGTGCAAAAGGCTTATCTTAAATACTTCTCTAGGCGGTTAATGAGGGAAGATTGCCAGAGCATTGAATATGTCAACATGCCCCGATTATCTCCCATTTGTTATTTGCGGACGATACCAGGATCTTCTATAAAGCAGACGATCAACAGGTAAAAGAAGTAAAGCATATTCTATCAGCATATGAGGCCGTGTCGGGTTAACAGATTAATTATGAAAAATCCCAAAGTAGTGTTTAGGAACGGTATCCCTCAGGGAAGGAGGAAGAGCATACTGATCAAGCTTCACATCAGAGAGGTACTGGCTCACGACAAGTACCTGGGGTTGCCAACGAGATTAGGTCGCTTCAAGAAGAAGCCATTTCTCCCCATCAAGGATCGCATTAGCAAAAGACTTCAAGGCTAGATGAATTGACACCTCTCCTAGGTGGGTCGTGTAGTGTTAATTAAGATAGTGGCTAAAGCAATTCCAATGTACACAATGAGCATTTTTAAGTTCTTAAGGGAGTTATTTGATCAAATCCAAGCATTGATAAGCAAATTTTGGTGGGGACATGCGGCTAAGTCAAGGACAATTCATCTGGTGGGATGAGATAGACTTTGTAGAAGCAAGCTTGACGCAGGGTTAGGGTTCCGGGATCTTAAGGCCTTTAATAGTGCCTTATTAGCATGTCAAATGCGGCGACTGATGACAAATGAAGGATCACTAGTGCACCGGTTGTTAAAAGTAGTTTATTTTCCTACTTATGGCACATTGGATGCTTTCTTAGGTCATAGACCGAGCTTTACTTAGAGAAGTTTATGGCACATTAAAGAGATTGTGGAGGAAGGGTCGAGGTGGCGAGGAGGAGACAGATTCTCTTTAGATATCTAGTAAGCAAAGTGGATCCCGTGGCCGAGTTCATTTAGGGTGATTACCTCCTTTAAGCCACAATTCGCACAACTATGGGTGGGGGATTTAGTTGATCCTGGATAAGGAAGTTGATGGGAAGACATGATAGATGCAGTTTTTTTACCGATTGATGCTGAAGAGATCAAAGGGATTCCATTAAGCATTCACATACCTCCTGATCAAGTTATATGGCACTATTTGACAAATGGTGAGCTTACAATTTGAAGTGCTTATCACTTTATTCGAGAACAAAAACATTCGGCTGATGTGCAGGGTAGCTCTAAGGGTGTACAAGATGCATGGAGGTCCCTCTTGAAACTCGATTTGCCACTGAAGATAAGACTTTTTACTTGGCACTGCTATGCTCGAGCTTTACCCACGGCGGGGGGTTTAGCGAAACGGATCCCCAGCTTCTCGATGAGATCTGGAGTCTGGGGCGTTGTAGAGGAAATCGATGTTCATACCCTTTTTGAGTGTCCTTTGGTAATTTCAATTTGGGAAGGTACCCCTTACTCGTCCTTTGTTGGTAATTGCTCATTCGATACTATTTGGGACATGCTTTTTAACGCTCGAGACTTGTTAGAGTATGGGGAGTGGGCTGAATTCATTGCAATTACTTGGTGTGTTTGGGGTGTAATGAACAAATATTTATTTAAGAATACGGCAACTGGCGATACCTTAATATGGAAGAGTGCCATTAAATTTATGTAAGACTATCAAAATTTTCAAGACAAAGCAAGAGAGAAGGAGGAGTTTGATACGGTTGGATGCAAGTGCCCAGATGTGGGGTGGACAAGTTAAATTTTGATGTGGCCAAATTGGGTGACGGGGTAATGGGTGGTGTGTGGTTGCAAGAGATAGGGAGGGTGAGGTGGTTATGTCAGCTGTTGCTGAAGGGAAAGGTTTTTTGGGGCCAGAAGTGTAGGAAGCTCAGGCTTCTGTGTACGCATTACAAAGGGCTCAACAATAAGGATTTCAGAATGTGATTATAAGGGGGATTGTTTGTCCTTGATATCAAAACTAAAGAAAAAGCAACATCTTGCATCAGAGATTAGTCTCCTCATTGATGATATATTAAGACTTAGTTCACATTTTGAATTTTGTACCTTCGCTTTTGTTAGTCGAGAAGGAAACAAACTAGCTCGTACATTTGCGCGTCTTTAGCCCTATGTCTCGGGCTCTCGAGTATGGCTAGAAGATGGATCGGATTATATCTTCGATCTGGCTCTAGATGATTTATGCTTGTTCTTAGCTTATAATGAATAAATATTTCATTCTTTCTGATTTAAAAAAAAACACAAATAAGAGCATCTCCACTCGTTAAAATGTGTGCCAGGCATGGGTCAGCCTTCCGCATGGCGTTGTTCTAGTAGATGGAAGGCACACGTGGCATGCGAGTTAGACCTGGAAAGAGGTGCATCTCACATTCAATTTTTTTGTCGTTTCTATAGGCAAAACACAACGTTTAGCATGGGTGGAGTGAATCATGCACTACATTTCATTTTCGGGCCAAAAAGACAAAAAATGTTGGGCTGAAGCTAGCCATTGGACTAAGGATGACAATGGGGAGGGTACGGGATGGGTTAAGCCATACCCTCAACCATATCCGTTTTCAAAAATCGCACCCATACCCATACCCGTACCCATTGGGTATTAAAAAATGAAACTCATACACACACCAGGTTTTGCTGTTTTTTTCTGGGTTCATATAGAGAATAAAAATTGATATTTATATGCAACTCATATCCAAGTACGATATATATTTTTGTCATTATAAGATTGCAAAGCTGTGATAGTTTGCGAATATATTGTTTAGAAATATGAAATCAAATACATTATTGACTAATTTCTTGTTATAAGGATTTGAATTGGACTTAAACTGAAAAAATATTGAACTAACACAATTTTTTTATTATCAAAAAGGGGTACGGGTGGGGTGCTTATGGGTTAGGTGAGGGCTATATCCATTCTAGTACTCATACCCATACCCGTTTTCTAATACCCGTCCCATACCCATTTAAAACCCATTTTACCACCTACTTGGGTTTTAAATAGGGCTGATTTTACGGGTTTTAAATGGGTTCGGGTTTCATTATCATCCCTATAATGGACTATTGTGTTAGGTTTTTGGGCTTGGGAAAATTGTTACTGTTGGACGACCCAATAGATATATTTATAGGTTTATTTTTTATTTTTTTTTCTTGTGAAATATGTCTATAAATACCAATTAGTAAAAGTGAGAATTTCAACATAAGTTAACTCTCTTTCCCAAATTAAAATTCCTCTTATTCTCTCTAAAAATTTACGAGTGTTGTGGGAAGTGAAAGTAAGCGAAGAAGTTTTTTTTTCTGGTAAGTTACTAATGATTATTATTTAGCTATGTTTATATTTTTTAATTTAATTAATATTTGAATTATATAATTGAACTAATAATTGTTGTTTATGGTTCTATTGTTAGAGATTTGTGAGATGTTCCTAAAGTTGAAGAATCAAGATAGAAATGAAGTAAACTAGTTTTTAAGGAGTTCTAAATTTTTGTTTTTTATATTTATTCTTAATCTCATGCTATATATAAACAAACTATTGTCAACAATTCACTCTCCTTATTTTTCGGTGCGGCATATTTGTAACCTTTGATTCTCCATAATTTTAAATCCTAGCCATTGATCCTCTTTGTTGACTCAGCTTCACAAAAAGGAAGAAAAACAAATAAAAACGCAGACAACTCATTGTTTTTTAGGAAAATTTACTTATTAGTGTTGTTTGAATTAACACTTTACGATTCAGTGCTTTTGATACTTATTATTGTTCTTTTTGTCTCCTTGGGAGCACTTACTGCTTTTAATGTTTCCACTGCTGCCCCTTGCATTTAATAGATGAATTATTTTTTGGTCTCCTTTTGACCACATCTCTTGTACTTCTATCTCCCTCCTCCTCTTTTCCTCCTCTAGCTTCTCTGTTGTTTCTCATTTGTGTCTCTTTCTCTCCTCTCAGCCTATTCCTCCCCTGACTTAGTAGATGAATGGTCTGATTCCCTCTCTTTCTACAAATTTCAGATTCTCATTCTATTCAACCTCTAACGTATATTAAGCATTAATATTCATCTAAGAAAATAATCAAAGTACCCTATGAACTAAATAAAGAAAATCAAGCAAGCAAATGTAGAGGCCATTAGGGAGCGTCATGAATCAGCTTGCCAACAATTGGAGGATCTAGGAGTGGTCAAAAGGAGTTGGGTACAAGTACGCATAGCAAGGGAAACATAGGTCGGATTTATCGGGCCGTTTGAGCGAAGCAGTGGCCTCTAAAATGGAAAACTGCTCTTTGTTAAAGGAACAAAATAAAGAGGGGGAGATTCACTTAATTCCTCTGAAGAACGCCTCCCTGGTGATTCGGGCGAATCACAGCTATGGCAAGGGGGTCGATGGGGGAAACTCTGGCAACTGGTGGCGACATCACCATTAGGATCAGGAGCTCCTAGCCAACAAGTTGTTTCTACCACAAACGACAAACTCACGCCTGTTTCTGAACCGGCTCCCATCCCATAATCCTCAAAGGTCCCCGTGAATAAGGGTTTCAGCTCCTACGCCTCACTGGTCAACTAAGATGCAGGTACTTCTCTGAAATTCTTTCCCACCGCTGAGATTAATGGAGTCCCATATGCTAAATTGGACCCTGCAGGTGTTCATCCTGAAGTGAAATATTGGTAACAAGCTGTATTATGTTCTGTCTTAGGGGTAAACCCCCCTCTGGAGGTTATGGATGGATACTTCAGACGAATTTGTTCCTCTCTGGATATTGATAAAAATTTATTTTGTGTGTATTGGATTATACTTGGTGCGATTTAGCAACATGAATGATCAATTGACTGTAGCAAACAGAGGGCTTCACTTCTTTGATCGTAAACCACTTTTGGTCAAGCCATGGAATCCAGAGATAGACCTTAACACCGAAGCTATCTCCTCCCTCCCCATATGGGTGCAATTCCTAGGATTGGACTTGAAATACTGGGGGTTAGAGAATTTAAGCAAAATTAGAAGCATCTTGGGAATCCCTCTCAAAACTGACAAATATGCCAAGGACAAAACATTTCTCAAATATGCAAGGGTCTTGATTGATATCCCTTTGGATAGAGAGTTTCTTGAGTACTTGGAATTCATTAATGACCATAGGGTGTTGACTAGACAATCAGTCGTTTATGAATGGAAGTGAACAAGGTGTGATTATTGCAAAATGTATGGACACAAAGATGAGGAATGCAGAGAGAAAGCTGAGACTCATCTTGAATTGAGACCAGTAGTGAAGACTAAGGGCTCTGACCCTCCCGCTGAACCACAGCCCCAACATAACACAATTGATGATGGATCTACTCAGGTCCCTCGAAGATCAGCTACTCCAGCACCCTCAGGACAGAACCAGGCATTCACCATATCCAATACTCAGAATTCCTTTGAAGCATTGACTGAGCTAAATACTCCCTCTCACGGACAACCTGCAGGGTTAGTCCCCAATAGATAGAATATGCAATTGGAACATACAAGGCCTTAACAGGCCTAATAAACAGGAAGACCTTAAGGTCTTCTTACATCAGCAGAAAATCAGTCTGATAGGTCTTTTAGAAACAAAAATCAAAGAAATAAATATAGACAAGCTTGCTAACATTCTCTTCCAAGGTTAGTAATGGTACCATAATTTCCAAATGTGCCCAAGGGGGAGAATATGGGTAGCTTAGAGACCAAGCACCTATCATGTTCAGATCATTCAAATGTCTGCTCAATACATACATTGCAAGGTTACTCAGTCTCACACAAGTAAGCAGTTTTATCTCACTTTTGTATATGGTTATAATCAAGCTGAGGCTAGACAGCCCCTATGGGATGCCCTACTGATATCTCTATAGACATGGATGAGGCGTGGTGTGTACTTAGTGACTTCAACTCCATATTGTACCCTGAGGACAGAATTGGGGGTACAGAGGTCCAAGATTTTGAAATCAAGCCTTTTGCCAACTGCCTACCAATATGTGATTTACAGGAGATGAAATATCATGGGCCTTATTATACTTGGTCTAATAAAACAATCTACATGAGGATTGACAGGGCCTTCACCAACGTGTTGTGGTATGACCAATTTGACTTCAGCCAAGTGGTATATCAGCCTCGTGCCCTTTCTGATCATAATCCTATGGTTATTGATTTTCCTGGATGCCCCAAACCACCTAAGTCGTTTCCCTTCTGTGATATGTAGGTTAGAGAACCTAATTTCCACTCCATCATATGTTCCAAGATGCCTAAACACTGGTCTTAGGACCCTAGCCTGCAGCTTCAAATTTTCCTTTGTAAAGTTAAAACAGCCTTGGCACAACTCAACTGGGATAAATTTGCAGATCTCAGGACTCAGCAACTTCAGGCCAGACAAGTTCTGCTGTAAATCCAACATGAGCTTTCAGCTAACCCTATGAATATCAAGGAAAAAGAAAGGGAAGCCCGGGACCGCTATGTCCACATTGTTTCCTCAGTTATTGACCTCATAAACCAGCAGAGTAAGGCAGAATGGATTGGATATGGAGATGATTGTACTAAACTCTTCTTTGCAAGAGCCAAACAATAGAAAAGGAAAACTTATGTTTATGAACTATAGGATGAGCATGGACATACTCAGAAAAGATTCGAAGAAGTGGCTCGAATTCTACACACCTTCTATCACAAGCTGCTAGGCCCTAGTATCTCCACCAGAGCCCCCATAAATCATCAAGTAATCCAAATAGGAACTACCTTAACTCTTGATCAGCCCAAGATATAAAGGTTGCCCTGTTTTCCATACCCAATCATAAATCACCAGGACCCGATGGATTCACTAGTCAGTTCTATAAAGCCACATGGGACATTACAGGGGAGCTGGTATGTGCAGCAATATAGCAATTCTTCTCATCATCCCAATTGCCTGCCTTATTTGGTCAAACTAAACTGGTTTTGCTCCCTAAAGTGCCTATCCCTACACAGGCTAAGGATCTCCGCCCTATTTCTTATTGCGCTACCATCTATAAATGTATCACTAAGCTACTTTGTTGGAGATTAAAGGAGGTCCTCCTACATTTGATCCAAAAGCAGCAAGGGGCATTTGTAAAAGGGAGGGAGCTCCTTTTTAATGTTCTTATCTGCCACGATATCGTGAGAGGTTACTCCAGAACTGGTATTTCTCCTCGCTGCACTATTAAACTAGATATCCATAAGGCTTTTGACTCCGTATATTGGTCCTTCATTAAAGATCTGCTCAATCATCTGAGATTCCCACAACAGTTCGTGACATGGGTCATAGCATGCCTCCATTCTGTTTCCTATATTATGCAAATGAATGGCCAATAAGGCGGGGAGTTTATTGGAGGGAGGGGACTGAAACAAGGAGACCCTCTTTCTCCTCTCCTCTTTGTTTTATCCATGGAATATCTGATAAGAATGCTTAAGCTGGCAAGCTCGCAACCAGGCTTTTCCTTTCACCCTCAATGCAAAACACTACAATTGACTCATCTTTTATTTGCAGATGATGTTCTGTTATTCTGCAAGGCTCACCCCCACACTCCAATTTATAATAAGTGCTTTGCGAGAGTTCCATGCTTGCGCAGAGCTAAAAGTAAACCACATAAAGTCACAAATCATCTTTGGAGGCTGTAACCCGCATTTGCAGCAACAGTGTCTTAAAGCTACAAGGTTTTCACCTGGGGACCTCCCTTTCAAATATCTCGGAGTCCCCATCTCAGCAAGCAAGTTAAGCAACCTCGAGTGCAGAATATTAGTTAAGAAAATTCTAGGGAAAATCAGGCTTTGGTCCACAAAGAGCATTTCCTTTGTAGGCAGAGCCTAGCTTTTGAACTCTATAATCTTTGGTATGTACAATTACTGGGCCACAATTTTTATTCTTCCACATGCTGTGATAGAACAAATTAATCAAATTTGTCGCAACTACCTTTGGGAGAGTCATCCAGACTACAAGAGGACTCCTCTTATCTCCTGGAACACTATATGTCTTCCTAGGAAATATGGCAGCATTGGACTTAAAAACCTAGCAGCTTGGAACAAAGTGTGTATAGCAAAATTGGTTTGGGCTATTGCTATGAAAAAAGATACTTTATAGGTCAAATGGATCCATGGCCGGTATCTTGAAACCATTGATTTGTGGCATTACCATCCCCCTCTTGACAGCAGTGGGTACTAGAAGAAAATTGCGCACATCAAAGACACATTTAATAGAGGCAGAGACCCATAAGGGGGATGGCACAAAGGCGGCTATACTGTCAGGCAGGGCTATATGTGGTTGCTCAGAATTAAAGAGATCAAGTCATGGAGTAAAGCTCTTTGGTCGAGGTCCGTCATCCCCTGGCATACCTTTACTTCATGGGCATTTTACCACCAAAGTCTTCCAGTCAAGAGTAGACTGGCCAAGTTCATGCCCCAGCCTGAGGGCCTGCAGTGTATAGCCTGTAATGAAGCAGAGGAAGACATCGACCATGTGTTTTTCAATGTGGATAGGCTAAAGCTTTCTGGCATGTTCTTACGCAATGGTGGCCTCTCCCTATATCCACACAGACTATTCTCACTTTCTCAGAACAATATAGAGAGTCAAAGGGCTACGAAGGAAGAGGAACATTGTCTTCACCATTGCAGCAGCTGCAATCTATCAAATATGGAGGCTTAAAACCTCAGAATTTTTGATAAGAGAGATCTCTCAATACAGAATACTTTTCAGCAAACAAAAGATCAACTCATACAAAGGATTCTTTTTCTCCACAAGAAAACTGGGCAATATACAGACTGTATAGATCAACTTCTTAATTAATTATTGCCTTTCCACAGTCAAGGGTCCCCCAAATAGAGGCCTTATAGGTTGTACATAATTAGTTTATGCCTGAATGATATTCACACTTTCTTGCAATATATATATATATATATATATATATATATATATATATATATATATATATGGAAAAATCACTGCCAGGTACCCCACTTTGAGTAGAAATTATAACTAGGGGACTATGTTATTAGAATATATTTAAAAGGGACAATATTCTATGAAAACTATTTTAAGGGGACCATTCACTACTTACGTTTTCTTTTAAACCCTTAAACTTTTCATATTTACATTTTAGCTCAAATCCTTAAAAACTTACGAAAAATTTAAAATTGTGTTTGTAGTTTTTTGCTCACTAGTAAAACTCAATGCCCTCTTTCATCTAGTATGAGAGCCTCGCGTGCAAAAATAATTAAGCTTATTAATGACCAATTAAGCTAATTAACTTTGATTAACCCTTGAATCATCACCTGCTTGCCTTGGTAAATTATATCGCTGATATAGTTTTAGAATTAAAAATAGAATTCGCTAAAATTAAGACTGAACTGAAGGAGCTTAAGAATCAGTTAACTGTTGTCCATCTTTCTCTTGTTAACGAAGTTAGACATAGCGAAAAAGTTATTCCTAGTATTAGTACTCCTTTTCAGCATAAATATCCTTTCCAAAACCAAAAAAATAAGATTCAATTTCCTTTATAAGAAATAAAAATCCAAAAAGAAATAGGAGAACAATCTGATGAAAAATCTACTGAAAAGAAAGAAAAAAAGATGGAGTATAAATAATATACTCTTGAAGAGCTACAAAAAATGTTCGATATAGAACAAAATCCAGATGAATTAAACAAAATCATGAGTGTAATTAGTGATAAATATGACATTTTATCTGATGGTAATGAAGATACTAATAATATCCAATTAGAAGAAGAAGTATATCAACAGGTGAATTTGATTAAATTGGAATACCTCGATATATTGCCATTAGAAGAAATTAGGAGAAAACTTGATAAGAAATATGAAAAAATGACTATTGAAAACGAAATCAATGAGATTGGAGAGAAAATCGACCTATATAAAACAGAAACTAATCTTATTAAGAATGTCGTTCCTAAACCTGAAGAATTTGGTGAACTATCCATGAGAAATACTCATTTTCTAAGACCTAGGTACGTTCCAGCAGGACGTATAAGTAATTTTTCCTTCGGGTTTATCCCAAGAAAAATCACGATATATGAAAAAATTGGTCTCACTCCAATTAGGCAAAATGGATATATCCTAAACATTGATGGAGTCCGTAATAGAGAAGAAATATTTGAGCGCTGAAAGAGAGGAATAAATAGTGTCTTAAACCTAAATACTACATCAACTGCGTCAAACTTCCTAAATTACATCGAGCATAGTTTCTCTGGTACTATAGCTGGTTGGTATGATTCATTAAGTGAATATGGTAAAAATATATTAAGAGTGATGGAAACACTAGCTGCTATGTTCAAAAATTTGTCCAAAGAAATTGAAACTGAATTCATCAGAGCTAAACTTGATTCTGAAGAAAAAGCAAGAGAATGGCAACGAAAGATTGACAACATAGATCTATGGGACATGAGATATCTAAAAAATTATATTGCTGAATTCAGTCAATACTATTATAAAATTGGGCATAATAAAACAAATCTTGGTATGTTCTATGACAAATTGCCATACCCTATAAATTCCATAATTAATAAAAAATACATGGCATGGCTTGAACAAACAGATGTTGTTGATACTCTTGGTTCAAGAATTTTTTATTTACGAAAATGGGTCAATGAACAATGTCTCATTCTTCAAAAGCAAAAAAAGATTAAGAAGCAGTTCTCAACTTGCTGGGATTCACCTCACCAATAGGGAAAGGAACCTGAGAAAAGAAGAAAAAGAAAATTCTATAAGAAAAAGAGCTTTAATAAGCAGCGAGGCAAAAAATATGGAAGAAAATATTATAATAAACCAAGTCCTAAAAAACGAAGATTTTTTAGGAAATCTGCTTATTGCCCAGCAGGAAAAAACAACTGCAAATATTGGGCATGTGGAGAAGTAGGGCATTATGCTAATGAGTGCAAAAATAGGAAGAATAACAAAATTATTGAAACTTTGGGAAGTCTAGATTATGTTAAGCTTAGTGAAGATGAGGCATTAGACCTAGCCCCAAGTAACAACAAAGGAATTGTTGAAATTATATTGGATAATGAATATGAAGAAAGTGATTATGAAGAAACAAGTCATATGCTGGAAAGTAGTTTGGTTAGCCTTGATGATCTTCAAGCAGAAGAGTTTATAGTAGACAATGATTATGAAGAAGTCAAAGGGGATTGGATTCTTCCCCTAATCTAAAAAGACATGATCTATAAAAAATTCATTTTTCAATTAAAAAGCAAATACGTATGTGAAATGATAGAAGGAGATCTTGAAATAAAAGGATTGTTAGTATGACATTGGGGAAGTTACTCTAATTAATTGGGAGAATATCCTTAAGCATAACAAAGATAGAAAGTATAGGTATATCCATATTGGGAGTGTCCAAGTTCAAATCACTCCATTACAATATTATAGAAAAGATATTGATCTTTACGCTTTACTTTGTGATATTCGGCAAACCAAATTTAATGATCAGATCATCATAGGGATAAAAACCAATTTATATAATGGTTCAGCAGGATTCAATTGCCGACCAAGATATTATGTGAGTCTAAAAGATGAATTTGCTAAAAACTTCATGTCCCTTAAGATAAAAATAGTTGGGATGAATATGAAAAGAGGAGGATATCCTTTAAGGATATTTGGAAAATTATCTACAAAATAGATAATACAATAGATCATAAGACTAATGTAACAATGATAGAAGCAGAGAAATTTGAAAGTCCTACTCCATGCAAAAAATCCAGAGAATTAAGTCCAATCCTCAAGTGATAAAAATTGATCGTTCATGGATATCTAACTTTATCAATCCTACAAAGATCAATAAGAAAAATATAATACAGATTGATAAGGAAGGTAAAATCACCATCAAACCCTAATTATTAAGAAGTATGAGTACGAGGTGACATTGGGGAGAAGGATCTTCATCTGCTAAAGAATAACTCAAGGAAGATGATATAATTAGCATGACCAGTGAAATGAGTAGAATGAGTTTTGAGGTTGCAATCTAGTGTAGATCAAATTATGAGTTTAGATAGAAAAGTTATTGGATATAAAACTAGAACTGTTACTGAACCCATCTATGAGGATGAATTAGTCAAAAATATGACTGAAAATATGCTATGAAACTACCAATACAAATTCTAACAGCATCTGCATCCCAATAAAGGTATGTTTAGAAGAATATAATAAATATGAACTACGTACTTACATAGATAGTGGTTGTTCTATATGCTTTGAAAAAAAAATCATTATTTCCTGAATTTATGTAGAGAAAAGCTAAAAACCCTTTACAAGTAAGGATAGCTGATAATAATATTATAAGCCACAATGAAGCCATAGAAGGGTTATCTATAGAATTAGAAGGAGTTCAATACATTGTACCAGTTCTATGGGTCATTGATCAACTCTCTCATGATATGATTATTGGAAATAATTTCCAAAGATTATATTCTCTATACACCCAGACCATAAAATAAATAATATTTACGATTAATAGTCACTCAGTTCCTATTGAAACATTATGTAAGGCTTACACTCATCAGAAAATTGAATTTACACGCAATCATCGTGGTGAGAAGGTAATGCCTGCACAATGAGAAGTAGCACAGACAACCTCATTACTTGAGTTATCTATGAAAGAGCATATTGTTGAACAATAAAAAAAATTATGCAAAGAACTCTACCCTGAGAGTCCTCTAAAATTCTAGGACAAAGATAAAATATTTGCTAAAATCACTTTATTAAACCCGAACACTATCATCCGGGTTAAACAAATGGTGTATACCCACCAGGACATTCAAGAGTTTAATAAACAAATCAAAGAAGTTTTGGATAAAGGATTGATTAGAAACAATAAGATTCCTCACACTAGTCTCGCTTTCATGGTAAGAAATCATGCTGAAGAAAAGAGAGGAAAAGCTAGAATGGTAATCAATTATAAAAAGCTTAATGATAATACTGTCATTTATGATTACTATATTCTTAATAAAACAGTCCTTTTCAATAGAATTCAAGGAGCCTTTTGGTTCTTAAAAATGGATTGCAAAAGTGGTTATTGGCAGATAAAAATGAATGAGGAAAGTATTCCTTCAACTGCATTTAGTACTCCGCAAGGACATTATGAATGGATAGTAATGTCATTTGGTCTTAAAAATGTACCCCAAATATTTCAGAGAAGAATGGATAACATCTTCAAAGACCTTAATCATTGTTGTTTAGTTTACATTGATGATATTCCTGTGTTTTCCAAAATCACAGAGCAACACAAAATGATATCTTGGCTGTCACCCAAAGATACATTGGTCATCGTACTATACTTGGAAAAAATAAGTGTATTTATGCTGAATAAGAAATTGAGTTTTTAGGCATAGAGATAAAAGTTGGACAGATTGTTCTACAAAAGCATATTCTTAAAAAAAATAGAAAATTTTCCTGAAAGGATTAAAGATAGGAAGCTGGTAGAAAGATTTCTTGGATCTCTTACATATGCTTTAGATTTCATTAAAGATTTAGCTAAACTAAGAAAACTATTGCAACAAAAACTCAAGAAAGATGTGATGTGGATATGGACTACCAATGATTCAAAGCTTGTCCAGAACTTCAAAAAGATGTGTAAAAATCTTCTTGTTCTTAATTCACCTAATGAGGGAGATAATTTAAATCTTGAGATAAATGCTAGTAATGAACACTAGAGTGCAGTATTCAAAATCAAAGAAGGAGAAAAACTTTGTAAATATTGCAGTGGAAGCTTTAATAAAGCAGAATGCAACTATCCCACAATGGAAAAAGAAAACCCTTGCAGTTATGAGGGGAATTGAAAAGTTCTTAATCTTTTTAGCCCTAAAACATTTCTTATTTGAACTGATTGCAAAGGAATACTTGATTTCGTGAAAAACAAATTATCAAATATGCAAGCGCAAGGGAGACTCCTGCGTTGGTGATTATAGCTTAACCAGTTTTCTTTCTCTATTAAACATATACAAGGGTCAAAGAACTCTCTGGTAGACAGTTTAACGTGAGAACTCGCCAATGGTGATCATCAAAGCCGACCTCCTGCCAGAAAAGGAGGAAATCCTTAATGAGATGTCATTTCTACTAGAACGGGTTATGCCTTCTAATAAAGTCCTTATTGATAACCTAGAATTTCATACAAAAAGTAGATTACACTTTGACCTACTTTCTACTGCCTACCTAAAACCCCAAAGATTTTCCCTTCTATGGTTACAAATTAGTTACCTTCAGTATCCTTATGATATCCAGGAAAAAATAAATTCTTATGTTCAAGAAAAATGGTTCAACAAGTGGTACGTAGCCTACATCGACTTTTATCATCATTATTCCTATGATATTTGAAAATCTTATAATACAACGATCTATTTTTCCCGACAAATGTAGAATTTGTGGTATTTATTTTCTAGCAAATTCATTATCTCCAAATAACCCTGTCTATAAAGCCTAGAAACACAGGATGGTACTTTACTTCACAGAAATTCCAGATCCGAAATTCTCATTTTCTCAACCTTAACTAAATTCCAGCAATGTATGTTCAAAAGGATCCATTGGATTCTTACATCTCCTGAAGGTCCAACAAAAATTTCAGTTCGCAAATGCCTAACTTTAGAGGTTTATAGCGCTCTAATTGAATATGAAAATGAAAAAGCCAAACCATCTCATTATCTTGTCCAAATCGTTGATTGCGACGATCTCAATGATCAACAAAAAAATTAGGTTCATGAAAATTTAGTTTATCTAGTTACTGATCCTGCTTTATCAAGGGCCATTAGATTTTTCAACATTTATCATCAACATTGGGCATTAATCGAACGAGGAAAAGCATTAACGCATTTATGATAATGAATTTAAAGACTACATAAAGGCGGAAGGAGCAGTGTTAGAAGATATATTTGATTATCTCTTTGATGTTGAAACTGAAAAATTCTTATCTGAAAAAGTGAAGAAATATCTCCTTGAATTATTTGAAGAATAAGACACAGAGCATCTTAAACAAATTGATGAAGATTTTAATAATTATCTAGATAATAATGATCTGAAAGATATAATTGGAGAAGAAGGCATGCAGAATCTCAATAATGATGACTAGTCTTATCATCATTAAAAGTTCTGAAAAGTAGCTGTTCCATTATTGTACTATTGTGAAAAGTGTCCAGTCTATAAAATAAAGTGTGTACTGTAGCCATCAGTATGTATTGTAGCCATGTGAAAAATCTTTATGTACTATTAGGGCATCCTATTACCCCCATCCTCTCTATAAATAGAGAGGTTGAATGCTGAGAAGGGACAAGGTCATTTGAGCATTCTTGAGTAGAAGAGAAGTCGGGATTCTCCATTTCTCTATGAGCAAGCATCCCTAATGATCTTAACTTAAAGTCTCTCCTCAAGCTTTTTATTGTAATATTTTCATTTTCAAGCTTTCAATAAAAGAAGTTTTCTCAGTAGGGAATGTTATCCAATTGAAACTTATGTCTTAAATATTATAATTTCTTGATTAAAGTCTCACTATCCTTCAAAAATAAGTAAAACTTAATTAGTGACTATGATCCGAGGTAGGAAATGAAGCGGATCTGTATTATGCCTGATCTAAGAAAGGTGGAGTTGAGATTAGCAATCTCTGTAAACCGAAAACTAGAGTAATGTCGGAGTCAAGTGCCGACTACGTTCAGGTAATGGTCGAAACTCTCTTATTAAATTTTAATTATTTTGCTAAGTATGGTGGGCCATTAATCACAGAAAATATAATATTTATAAGATAAGTAATAGATTGTGATAATTAGTACCAATAAAGTTATTATAAGATGTCTAAAGAAAAATATAAGCTTAGTTTAATTAAAAAGTATCAAAAAGTTGAGTATTTGCGTGTTAAACCTCATTTTGGGTAAAAGTTACAAATTCAGAAAGTTTAGGGACTAAGTTGCAAAGAAAAACTTTAGCTAGTAACTATTTTGAAAAATATTATCCCCTATTAATAGTTTACCTAAAATAGTAGGTACTTTACAATACATTCTAAAAATATTGACCCCTGATAATTATTTTCATAGAATTAGGGTATCCTAGAGTCACAAATTGAATATATATATATATATATATATATATATATATATATATATATATCTATATATATATATATATATATATATATATATATATATATATATATATATATGTATATTTCAATTATCAATTTCTTTCCGATAACCCTAAGTTTACAACTTCTTATTGGCTCCTTATATTTATGGTATGTATGACTATCTTTTTATCATACATGGGAATCCTAGACCTGTTAACCTAAGTTTCCTGCAAGGATAACCTGGGTTAGCATGTTAGGACAACCTGGGTTATTCCTTCAAATATATATGCTTTTGTTATCTAGGGCCTAAAGTTAGCATTTAATGTTTAGGATTGGCTTAACATTTTTGCTGAGCCCAAGACTCTTAATTCACATCTTAAACGCAAAATCGTTTAACCCTAAACCATAAAACTTACACTTTGAAATCTTAAATTATAATTATAAATGGCAAGTATTTGGAACCCTAATTTACTATTTAAGTAATTATACTTTTAAGATGTAACCCTAAACCCTAAATCTCGAACCATAATCCATAAACATGGAACCGCAACACTGTGCCTTACCAATATACCCTAACCCTAAACCTTGAACCCTATTCTCTAAATTATGGTCAAAGTGTTTAGACTTTAAGGTCTAGTTATTCTCAAACATAAATCCTAGACCCCAAATGATAATCAAGATTTAGGATTTAGGATTAAATGTTAAAGTACCAACTTTTAAGGTTTACGGTTAAACATTAAGTGTTCAACATTGTACGATTTGGTGAAACACGGTTGTGCTAATTGAATGACATGGCTGGCAAAATTTGGAGGAATAATCGAGGTTGTCCTAATGCACTAACCCACATTATCCTTAAGGTATAGTCGAGTTAACCATATGCTCCAGTGATGGAAAGGTCGTCCTAATGCATTAACCTAGATTATACTTATGGTACAGTCGGGCTAATCATATGCTCGAGTGACTAAAAATGCAGAAGTTGTACCCTAAATCCTAGTGACCATTAAGTTTTAGAGTATAAAGTCTCGTGTTTTGGGTCCAACGCCAAGACTTAAGCATCAAAAATTAGGGTTCATGGTTGAGCTTTTATGTTCATGGCTAAACACTAAACCCTATAGCCCTAAGTCACAAAAGTTGAACCCCAAACTCGTACCCCTTAAACCTTGATACTTGAACTCGAAATTTAAAAAAAAAAAAGGGGGCAGCTCGATGCACAAGTATCCTACGTTCGCGCAGTGTCCAGGGAAGGGCCGCACCCTAAGGGATAAATTGTAGGTAGCCTAACCTAACTTTGTTAGTGACTGATTCCACAGCTCAAACCCGTGATCTTTTGATCACATGGAGATAACTTTACCGTTGCTTTAAGGCTCCCCTTCATACTTGAACCCGAAATCCTAAAGGTAAACTGTCATTTAGGGATTAGGATTTAGATTTTGCTATTTATGAAGTTTGATGCTACCCAAACCCCAAATTATTTATTCCTTGAGCCTTAGGGTTTGGGTTTAGCACCAAAGAGTGACTAATTTATTTGAACCCTAAATCCTAACCCTACATGCTAAGGTTTATGGTTTAACATTTAGGGTCAATAGTTTAGGATTTGACCTTAAGGTTCAACTAGCACACTTTAAGGTTACGTAGAATTATTAATATGTGTCACTTCAGTAGTCATTTGCCTTCTAAAATATGGAACTCTTAAGCACTATGAAACATGAACCTTAAGTGCTAGCCCTAAATCACAAAAGCTTACCCATAAACATATATGTTATGCTAGGCTCCTTCTCAACTTATCATATGGTTAACCTGAGTTCACCACAAGAAAAACCTGGATTAGCATATTATGACAACTTGGTTATTCCTCCAAATATCTATGGGCTAAAGTTAGCAATTAATGTTTAAGATAAGCCCAAAGCTCTTGCTTATGGCTTAAATCCAAAACCCCTTAACCCTAAACTATAAAACTTATACTCTAAAATCTTAAATTACAATTATAAATGGCAATTATTTGGAAACCCTAATTGACTATTTGAAGCAATCATACTTTCAAGATGTAACCCCAACACTATGCCTCACCAATATACCTCAAACCTAAACCTTGAACCCTAATCTCTAAATTATGATCAAAGTTTTTAGACTGTAAGGTCCAGTTATTCTCAAACCTAAATTCTATACTTTAAATGATAATCAAGGTGTAGGGTTCAGGGTTAAACGTTCAACTTTCAAGGTTTAAGGTTTACAGTTAAACATTAAGGGTTTAGCATTACATGATTTGGTGAGGCATGGCTGTGCTAATTAAGTGACATGGATGGCAAAATTTGGAGGAATAACCCAAGTTGCCCTACTATGATAACCTGGATTACCCTCATGGTATACTCGGGTTAAATGTATGCTGGAGTGATAAAGTCTAGCATGCCATATATGTTTTAAAGTTTAGGGTTTATGTTCAACCCAAACACTAACTCTTAGAATCTAAAACCTTTAACCCTAAATACTACCTGTTAAATTAAACTGTAAGCCCTAAGTCATAGAAGCTAAATGTTAAACCCTAAGTCATAAACCTTAATTGTTTGAAATACAAGCTAAACCTACTATTATATCCCTCAATATATATTTTTGTTAACCCATGTTTTTGTATCATATTCTCGAGTTAACATATATAAGCTTATATATATGTTAGATACTTTTAGTCACTACAAATCCCAAACCTAAATTGTTTAGGATTCATTTTCCCAAATTTGTTTATACATACAAAAAATTCTTATTTATATGCAATTATTTACTTATATTAATTTGTCTCATTTTCATCTAAATATGTTACTTTAATTCAATTGCTATCATTCTCATTTGTATAAAATATTCTAATGTGCATGATTTCTGTTAACTATCTTCTAATTAAATATATTCTGAAATACTTTCCTTTTAAAGTAAATAGTGAGTGATTTTTATAAATTATCTTCTAATTAAAGATTTTTCCAAGTACTTGCCTTTTCAAATTAGTTTTAAAGAGTTATCATGTAATTAAAGATGTTTTCAAATATTTGCCTTTTAAAAGTAATTTTGAGTGATTATATTTAATTTTTATAAATTATCTTCTAATTAGATATATTCTCACATAACTTTTTCATCCCTGTTTTCTTCTTCTTCCTTCCCCCCCCCCCCCGCTTCCACCAAACCCCAAATTCAATTCATCATCCTCATTTTCATCTTGCACCACCCAACCTAGAAAAGTTTTCAACCCTAACTTCCTACTTCAACCTCTCCCTTTGCTCTTCCTTCTCTCTTTTCACCTCCTTTCTCCCTCTATACTTCTCTGTCTCACACTAGCAATCAGACTGATAACTTCATCAGTGATGAACAAGTCTTTTATGACCTAACTGACAATGCCAATGTCACCCGCCATCATCATCGTTAATGTGAAAGCCAAATTAAGCCCTAACACCCCCTTCAACCTCCTCCCAAAATCTACACCAAAATCATCATTGTTGTCTTAATCTTTCATAAGGAAAAAGGTAGATTTAGGTAGAATAAATAAGGGAGATGGAATTTTGAGGTTTAAAGGAGATAAAATAACTATTTAAAGAGAGAATGACTTAGAGGTTCATATAAAAAAAGAGAAGAGAATTGGATGGGTATGAAGGAAAGAAGTAGCGGATTGAAAAATGAGGATGTTGGAAATGAGGAGGACAGAGAATCATGAAATTAGAGATGAAGAATTAATTATAAAAAATTCAAAGCTCCCCTTCTTTTTGTCTTTTACGGCTAATAAGGAGGAGAGTAAGAAGTAATTGTGCTAAAATTAGATATTGCCAGCTCAAAAGTCAAGAAGATACAAATATATTTAGAAGTAAAAGCACTGAAATAAAAATTGTTATTTTAACGAATACCGATAAGTAAATTTCCCTTGATTTTGGAGGAGAAGTAGTTAATTACTTTTCCCTATACCCCACTAACCTATGCCTATCAAGCGTGGCTCTCTCTGTTTCTTTGCCCCAGAAACTACCTTAGTCAATAGCATTACTATAGCATATTAGCATAAGTGGTCATGTGACTCTGTAATTCCCCCCCTCAACATATCAGTAACTGCTTGTCTCTCTCTCTCCCCCCTCACAGTATCCCACTTTTCCTAGACTCTCTCTCTCTCTCTCTCTCTCTATCTCTCTCTCTCTCCATGTCTGTGTTTCTTTTGAGGAAAATTGAAGAAGACATGAGCAGGACAAGGAAATCGAAAGCCCATCTCACGAACGAATCCCCAAGCTCGATTTCGTTATCCCAAATTCCTCCACCGCCTTCGTCACTGCCCCTACTGGGTGAGAAGATATGGTTTGTTTCATTGTAATTTCCAGCAAGGACTACCTCTCACTACCTCTCTATACCACCGATAACATCTCCGACATTCCCACTGAGTAAGTAGATATCGAAAACTCATACTAAGGCCTTGATTTCCATTTTATATTCAAAATTCAAGCTCTATTTGCATGCCTTTTTTAATTTGTCTACTTGGTTATTTGGTTTTCAATCTCCTTTTTCATTAATTTATTCACCGTATAGAGTTCTAGATTTACGCCCTTAAAAAACCATTGTTCCTTTGGGTAACTGTGGGGGTATTATTAATAGGGCATTCCTTAACTAAAGGGGAATATTTGACAAGGGAGGAAAAGTCAATGTAAAATTGAGAGATTTGTAAGCGTTTTTTAATTTTTTAATTTATTTTGATTTTGAATTTATCTTTGTTTTGTGTCTAATTTAAATTGTGATTACTATTGATAGTCCTTTCAGTCAAGTAATATTCGAATCAATTAGCGGTGAACAGAGATTCAGGTAGAGGAGATGTCTGGGGGTGGGGCTTTTCTGTTAACAGAAATTAGAATTTATGTTTCATATTGACTCAATCCTTTTTCAACAAACTAACTTATATGTGTTCTTTTAGATTACTGAACTCCTCTTTTGTTTAAGTCTAGTTTCAAGATCCTGAATTTGGTTTGTTGAGATACTGCTAAGATTGTCTAATTCTATTTTAGAAAATCATTTATTCATTTAATCAACCTTTTTTTTCCTTTAAGGCTTTTGGTTGTGAAAATTTTGAACTGATCTAAGCTGCTGCTCGAAATGGAACATTGACTAGTTCAAGTGGATAAAAACCTAACCTTTAGAGTTAGTTGACTATTGCTATGGAACACGAGATTGCCAAGGGGGTTGGATGTGCATAAAAGATGATTAATATGTTCTACCCCCCTCCCTCCTATAATAAGTACAAAAGTAGCATGAAACTATAGGGGTGGTCACCGGTGACTTTTGTTTATTCATGAGCATTTATTATGAGTTGTAGGACATATAACAATAATTGTAGTTCAAGTGGAAAGTGGGTTTATAGTGTCATTCGAATGTAGTTTTGATCATGACAAGTAAATAAGGTTCTAATACTTTTTAAAGAAAAAAGAGCTCTTACATATTCTAGGAACAATTAGCAATTGTTATGAATAAATGATATTTTGAACAAATTTAAGCTTGGGCCTTTCATTTGGGTTTAATTATTTCTTAAACTTTTCATTGGTATGATGATACTTAAAATATGATTCTTGGAGTTTCAAGTCAGTTTCTGGGTGTTTTAAATATTGCTTCAAAATACACGATGTTATGAGCTCGTTGCAGAAGATGTGGTCTTAAGTGGGTGTTGAAGTGGGATAAAGGCATAGGATTTCCTAGAGGTATGTCTCAGAGGGATTCCTTTCAAAATTGTAGAGACTATGAATTAACATTTTGGGAAGTGTACAAATATGTCTTTATGACTAAAGATGCTGAAATTTATAGTTTCATTCATAATGCGTTTAGTTTGAAAATTGTGATTTTGGCTTAAATTTATATCGAATGTGTTAGTTGGATGAGTTTTAAGAGCTTTTGTATTTGAATCTGGATCCTCTATTAATTGTGTGGATGCTTCTTAAAGAAAGGTCATATTTTGTTTATTTTCTCTTTTGGTGGTGGTGGATTTTTTTTTGGGGGGGGGGGCTTAGGTTAGTGTAGGATTATAGCCAATAGCTTTCTTTGAGCATTTTTTTCTTGATAAAAATCCTACTATAGCTTAGCTCACATGGTTGTGATCTTTTGACAATCATGGTATTTAGTTTAATTTCTTATTGTCAATTAGTAGCTCATTATGAGAATTCTCATAATAACGGTTGATGTGAGAAAGAACATGATGTCATGTAGCATGGAGAAGTGATACATGTGATCATATGAAAATGTAGATGGGCAAGGAGCCAACGATAGAAGTAGGAGGTGTTGAGTTATACAGGGGAGACATGTTAGGATGATTTCTCTCCCCTATTTAGGTGCTAAAGTTGTTTTCTACTATTGATTCATTAGGTTGATGGGCTCTGCTGTTAATTTACTTCATTGACTTTGCACTCTCGCTTTACAAATTTTCCGTTGTACAGTTGATTTACATGTTACTAAATGCTTAATTAGGCCATTGGCAGATGTGAGCAATCCAAATTTTGTTTTTGCAGTTATGAACCTCCTGTTTTAAGATTCCCATATGCTTGGCAAGACTTTGGCCAAACATCTGGTGCGAATTTACTTTGCTAAGGTACTTTGGGGTTATTTTAACTTTGGCAGTGATTTATACAATTACCTTCTGATTCGCTTTTACAATATTTTTTACTGTGAACAACCAGTTCAACCGGTTGACCAACCATTAATTTAAGGATAGCAGCTTCATGTAAGAAGCTCCCCTCTTTGGCATGTGATTTTCTCCATTTTGTAGATTCAACTTCATCATCATCAACTTTTTCGAGAAAAATTCTCCTCTCTGTACATGCTATGTTGAGTGTCATTTTGGATTTCCATTTTGGATTGTGAGTTGGATTTTCCCTGTGGTCTAAAAATTTATTATTTCTATGTGAGGCTGTATAGCCGATTTAAGATACTAAGAATTATTGATGGCGAATTGGATTTATGCATCGTGAAAGTCAGCCAATATTATCTATGAATTATTGATGCCCAATTAGGAGAGGTCACAATGGACATTACAGATTGGGAACTATTGTTGAACTATAAGTGAACTTGGTCTTCTCTCTGATCGATCGGGTTTCCATTTTCATTTTTTATTTTTTGAGATTTTAATTTTTTTGTGTTCGGTTTTGTATCACGGTTAGGGGTTGTCATTTTTTTGGTATAAGAAATGACAAAGGGGATGATCAACAGCATGATGAAGTCAAGGGGGAGGGACTTGGATGGGTAAAAAGAGAGGGGAGGGATTGTTGGATTTTGTGTATTTTAGAACCCTAGAGGATAATAATGGTGTGTAACTTATTTATGAAGGGAGATTTTTTTGGGGGGGTGGGGTGGGCAATTTTCATATTTTATCTTGAATACTTTTCTCTTCTGCTTGCAGAACTCCTCTTGTTCAAATTCATTCTTTACAAAAATCTGGATCTTTGGTTCAACCTTCTACTGCCTTTATTGCATTAGTTTTTGATTATGAACCTGTATTTTGTATGAATTTGATCATGATTGAAGATATAAAATATATAAAATGCTTCAATAAGGCTATTTATCTTAGGTCATTTGCACAAAAAAAATTAGAAATCATCAGTTATCATTTTTTATAGAGTTTTTTTTTTTTTTTTTTTGAAGGTGGGCAGCTCTATTGGTTCCTTTTTTATTTTGAGGTTTGTCCCTTTTTCTTCCTCAATTGATCAATTGTTGAACCAATGATTGTGCTATGTTTGCAATGTTCTTTTAAAGAAATAGATAATTTTTTGGCTTTGATTATGATTGTAGTATTTTTAATCTTTATATTTATAAGATTAATTACTTTCTATAGGGTTGATAATCTATCAAGATCTCGGACTAGAAGAAAGAAATTCATCCACCATTTGTTGTGTGGGACATTTGATGTAAACAAGAGGATATATATGACAAACAAGGAAAAATTAATTGTTGTCTTTGCTTTTGTTTTTGAGTATAATTGTAGCTATGTTGGTTTTATTTG
Source organism: Carnegiea gigantea (assembly GCA_029747015.1). Classification (NCBI taxonomy): domain Eukaryota; kingdom Viridiplantae; phylum Streptophyta; class Magnoliopsida; order Caryophyllales; family Cactaceae; genus Carnegiea; species Carnegiea gigantea. The sequence goes on from JAKOGI010002168.1 coordinate 50,462, forward strand.
CTATTTTGATGACATTAGTTATTTTTCTCGTCCCCTCCGTTGACATCTATTTGAACACCATGGACGGAAAGCTTAAGTCTTTTTGAGCTGGATTTTTTAGATTTTTTTTTTTTTGAGGTATCCGCTTAAAGGTGATCAGTGGTGAAGGGATTGGGTGTGTGCAATTTGGTGGAGACTATGAAGGCCATGAGTGCAGGGTAAGGGTTGTATTGGGTTGTAGTGTTGTAGCTTATACGCCTTAATGAGAGCATTGTGTAGGCAAGCTCCCATTCAAGACTAAAGCCTAAATTCGCTATGCCTACATTTGTGAATGAAGCCAGCTTTAGTATGTTCTGTCACTGAAAATATTCTCTTTGTGATTGAAATTAACTTTCAAGAGGGATCACTTGGACTTCAAATTTCTTTTCTCCATATTTTGATGGCTACTTCATGTGTGGAGTTCTAACACCAGTAGTGGTTACCCCATAATCATGTTGCTAAGCATAACAATGACCTTTGTGCTGCATTTGACTCGAATGAAAAATTCCCTCTTGAGGGATTACAATAATAGTTATTTCTCTAGGTAACAAAAGAAACTTATACCTCTCATTCCGCATGTTAATGTCTACTCACCTAATTATGTTTGTCATTTTTGTTGTTGATACAAGCTAAAGAAGAATTACCGTCCCACAAGCTAGATGCTATTTTCCACAATCCATTCATGTATTCATTATTATTTACACTTAAACAATTATTCTATGATTTTTATGTTCAAACATGTAGCATTCATCTGGTTTTATAATTTCTTATGCACTAAATAATTAATGGTTGGAAATCTTATACTATGACACTAAACAATTAATGGTTAGAAATCTTACACTTTCGACCGGAGGTTTACTGTTGTTTGCATTAATTTCACTGAGTTAAATACAACGATTTTACGTTATGTCTTTACTTATCCATCATGGTTTTATCTTTACTTATCAATCATATTTTTTAGTTGAGTTGATTGATATTACTTTCATGATTGATTTTATTTATTACACTTTTTGTTATTATGTTTAATGCTTTTTCTTTGATACTCCATTTAACTGGAGGCAAAATACATTTTAATTTTAATATTTAATACCTCGCTAAATTATTTAATGATACTTTCCAAGTGTTGTATACTTCTCCAAAAATATTGCTTATGCAAAAAGTCAATCTCGAGGCAACGCACGGACCTTAACTAGTTATCTATTAAATCACATGTTTGATATAACATTATTTGTTTCTTTAAATTGGTAGAATTTAAAATGTTTAAAAGTGAATATGTTGGACCCATCGTCCCATGGTTCAGCGGTAAGGGAAGACGAATTTTACCTGCAAGGTCAGAGGTTCGAATCCTCCCACCATCGTGATGCTTGGGGAGGCATCACATTGAGGAAGCTCTCAGCTGAAGCCTTGCCCTTGGCTTGGGGTGAGCCCGACCCCCTATCTAAAAATTACACACCAAAAAAAAGGTGAATATGTTGGAATTTAAATTGGTAGAATTTAATATGTTTAAAGGTGAATAGGTGTAAGTTAATTATTGAAATTAACAATTTAATATGCTTAATTAGTATGTTTGAATAATTGTATTGGGATTGATGGTTGGATACGTGTCACGCATGCGTATATGTTTAGTTAATATGTTTATACACTTAAAAATAGAACAATATCAGAAGTTAATGCAATGTTTAGAGATTCACGTGTTTAATTTAAAATGAAGTTAGAAATTTATCTATATAAGCTTAGTTAATAAGTTTATATGTTTAACAATATATGTCATACATGTGTAATTTAAATTGAACTTACAAATGAAATATGTGAAATTTACACTTTGAAATTTGAATAAGTTGGAATTTAAGTATTAGTTGCAATATATGAATATGCCAAAATTAAAAATGTTATATTTAAATTCCTTAATCACATGTTTACAATGATTAGAAAGTTGCATGTTTAATCTAAAAAGAATTTAGAAATTTATCTTCGTAATCTTAGTTAATATGTTTATGTGCTTCACAATGTATGTCATACATGTTGTATGTATATCTTAAATCACATGTATATGTATAATTAAAATCAAGAAGTAATTACTTGTTAAAAATGTTTGAATATTTCTATAAATTAGTAAATGCTTAAACATGCATGTTGGAATTTAAATTTTAAAAGCAAAAACTATTGATTACATGTAGGTGTGGCCATAAAATGGAACCTAATCACCCGTATTCATTTTTGAACTTACTTACCAATGAAGATTTACAACAAGAACTTGGGAATAGTTCAAACAATTCCCTGAAACCCTCAAATTGACAATATCCCCCACATTATTCCTCACATTAGCCACCAACACAAAATGCCTCATTACAAAGCCAAAATGTATCTCAAATTCCAAGTTGTAGCTACAAGCAAGGGCAGAGTTACGTGGGTGCGAGGGGTGTCAATTGGCATCTCAGCTTTTTAGGAAAAAAGAGTTAAATGTTGGAATTTTTGGGAGAAACTAAAACACGTACATGTATTATTCAATTTGCAATAGTGCATGAAGCACAAAGTGCCCAAGTGATGTGAGGTGCTTGGACACTGCCTTAGTGGGCATGTAGGTTGCATGTTTCAGTCTTCATAATTGATTATGTCGCTTTTTTTTTTTTAAATAAGATACATAGTATTCATTATATATCATTTAGTTTACGGATAGGGTAAGATGCATGTAGTGCCCAAGTGGTGTGGGGCATGTGAATTTTACCCATGCTCGGTGTACGTCGTGTGTTTGAGTTTGGGGGATGGCAATTTGTGTGGTTCTTTTTTAATTACGATACATAATATTTTTATCATTAATTTTGGCATGTAATATTTAGCTAATTCCTCCCCCTTGCATCAATGAAAGATTTGGGGTTTGCTTCTAACTTGCTATGACGGTGAAAATAAAGGAAAATTAAAATGAAAATTTATTTTATGTTGACATCAACATAGAAAGAAAATAGTATGAAAGACTTTTTCTCTAGAGGCAAAACCAAATGCAAAAATATTCCTTTTTTAATTTATAATCATTCTTTGCAAGCTATTGTGTCTAATTTAGCAATTCTAGTTAAATTTGTGTCTAACAATTATATTAATACCAAAATAATTATGCTAATACCATTTTGGAAATAATCAAATCGGAGTTAGTTTTAACAAAATTGTGAATTTGAATATCGAACTTGGGAGTTTAAGGATGGAATTTGGTGAATTTGAAATCTTTTGTAGGTTTAATGCGACATTATGACTATATTATTACATAAAAAATATGAAAGAAAATGTATTAAAAATTAGAGCGCAAATTAGAAGAATATTAGTTGTACTATGTAGTATAATTCAATACCCCAAGGTTTGAATCCTGGCTACGCCACTGGCTGCAATCTACGCCTTCCCTATATTATTCACTGCAACCTTGTCCTAGGCCCTTATCAAGTCCTCGTCCTCAAGCTAATTCAAGCCCCAAAAAAAAAAATGTAATCAATTTTCCAAAAATTAAAAAATGATTTCTACATTTTTTTGGTGAAGAAAATTTAAATATTCCATTTTCAAAAAATAAAAAATACATTTGCAAGTTATAACAAAAAAATACGAATACGAAACTAAATGAATAAAAGTAGTTATATATGCTTTATGATACGCTCCATGACAAATATTTTATTTAATGATGGAATGCAAGACCTATTGGTTGAAGTGATTGAATACAAGTTTTAAAAAGCTAAAATTTTCGCTGATTTGATAGGTTGAAGTTCAAAATTGAAACTCTAGCGGGAGATGTTAAGCGAAAATAAATTTGATTTAATTTAATTTGTATAAGTTCAGAATTAATGGGTGGTTCTAAGAGATAAGAGCACAACAAATTGCGTACGATCCACCAACAATTTCAAATGCTCTTTTAATCCTCCAGCCCTTTGCTGGCAAAACACGGCGTGGACTAATCATCCTCACACAAGTAAAGCATTGCTGAATCTGTACCTCATACAACTGCACATGAGACTTTAGGGCATAAAGGAACGCAAGTTAATTGTAGGGACCTCTATATTATGTGTCGCAAAATTATTTGCTGCCATAAAAATTTTTCGTGGGAGGAATGATCAAGCGTTCCCGCCTGTATCGCAATTTTTTTTTCTCTTTTTGTATTTTTCTTTTTTTTGATTTTTTTGCTTAAAATATGATTTAGATGGTAAAAAAATGGGTTGGGTATTATGAGGGGGGTCCATAATAAATATTTTTATTGGGTGATTCAAATTATGTTGGAGTTCCATGGATTGAAAAGTCGATGAAATACAAGTTTCAAAAAATTAGAATTTTTGCTAATGTGGTAAGCATGAGTTCTAAAAAATGAAACTACAATTGGGAATGCTTTAAGAGACTGTGTGACTATGTCATACAATGGAGCTTTTTTAATATAATTTCACATCCGTTTGTCATGTAAAACAAAAAACAGAAAAATTATATATTTTTCCTCGTACAATTATCTCTCGACCTTGAAGTGTGGATATTATAAAAGTCTCTCTAATTTTATGCAATAAATCAATACTGTAGTGTTGAGATTTGAATCTAAGACTTCTTATTCAGAAACACTTTTAACTATGTTCAATAATTAATTTAACTAAGAACTTAATTAATAGATTTTGTACTCTAACACCTTTACTATTGTCGATTCTGTAAAACTGGTAAAACCACCTAAAAGTCAAAACAAAAGGGTGAATTTGAATGGGCCAATGAAAATTAATAATAAAATGAAGGAATTAGAGAAGGGGATGAAAGACAAATCATGTACTAGCAAACTTTGGCCCTCGATGAGCTAGTTTATTCTAGAGTTGGGAAAGTCTGATCCGACATGATAACATGATACGAATCTGACCAGAAGTATTGAGAGAAATACGAACCCGGCCCGAATTGGATCGATTCGACCCAAAATCGACAATATTTAACCGTTTAGTGTGAAAACTTATTATTTTTTAGTTTTGAGCAAATCTAAACTATTTTCAAGGTTGACACGAAATTGACCAGTTTATTAAACGGGTTAACCCAACCCGACTCGTTTCCCAGCTCTAGTTTATTCTATATCTAAATTTTTTATCTGAGGATTTAACCATTTTCTTTTATTGTGCGAATGCATTTGGTGCATTACCTAATAGATTATTTTAAACTTAGAAAGGAAGTGAATGACTTAATTTGTTTATCTATCTTTTTAAGCAATTTTTGCATAAGTTAGCCTCATGAATTATATTCGTGCGACTGTCAACTAATTTCTTTGTATTTGGACCTCTTCTAATGACTGCACTTTTTTTTTCCTTCTTCTCAAGCAGTCATGGTCTCCATGGTGAATGTGTCGCTATTGGCGTCACCTTCAAAAGTTGTGAGAGGGGGCAAATTATTATGTACACCTATAAGTATGTGCTTCCACATTTAATTTATTTATATATATATATATATATATATATATATATATATATATTTTGGGTATGTTTGTGATATATTTTATTTTTAATATGTAACTAATTTTGTGTTATATGGAAGTACATACACTCAAGAGTACATGTACAATATAGATTTTAGGGGGCGGCTATGGCGGCTACATTTTGTGGCCACAATATAAATTGTTGAAGTGTCTCTTCAGAAAAATATGATAAAATGAATTATTGATGTTGATATTTTCGTCAATTATGGATTGTATGGTTCAATGCATCCTTGCCGACGTAACTCGCATAAGGAAGAAAGACTAATTGAGATGGTAAAAGTGACCCCATTTTAAAATGTTGCCCAAATGTACTTGAAATTTGTGGGTTTTATATAAAACTTTGGACATGAACATGAAAAACACAACCTATTATTTTAGTGGAAATTTAAAAATTTTGTCCAAATCTACTTGAAATTTGTGGATTTTCATAGAATTTTCTTGACATGAACGTGAAAAACACAACCTACTATTTTTAGTCGAACCAACTTGAATGAAGAAGAAAGATTGACGGAGACCTAAAACCTGGCCCCATTTAAAAATTTTGCCCAAATCTACTTGAAATTTGTGGGTTTTACATTATACTTTTTGCCATGAGTATGAAAAATACAACCTACTATTTTTAGTTGAACCCTTATTTTTATAGTAAAGTGAATGTATCTAATTACATTTTAAATAATAATATTCTCCTTGTAAGAAAAAATTAATAATATAATTCTACAATAATATAAAATTTTGATATTATAATTAGAAAAGAATTTTAATTTCTTATACTTCTCTAGTTCCATTTTATTTGTTCTTATTGTAACTAATACTTAACCATATTTTTGTCCTATAAAGAAAGTTAATATGTATAAAAGTCTTTTAAGCAAATACAATTACTACATTTTGTTCATAAGCAATGGACAATTTTTAAGTAATGAATATTCCGCATTTTAGAATTAATGAACCGAGAAGATATACACTATGTCCGAGTCACTATACCCCAACTCGTGTTTTACGTGTCCGTTGGAATTAAAAGTCTAAATTGAAGATGTGTACATGATGTACTTGCTTACCTACCTTGTTGTGTACCACACTAATTAAGCTGGTTCTATTTGTTACTTTGGTTTGGCACATGGGCGGAGCTAGGATTCAAACAAGAAAGGCGAGATTAATAATACACAAATTTATGTAAAATTAATAAATTTAACACAAATAAACAAACAACAACCAACAAATTACCCCAATTCTAATTGCTAAATTCTCAATCAAGAAAGGCAAAACCTAATTTTTTAATTGATGAGTAAATATCTAAATTAACCACTTATTCAACACAAATTCAATAAAAATTAGTAAACTAAACGTAAATAAGGAAGCAATTACAAATAAAATTAGTCCAACGTTAAATCTTCAACCAAGAACAACCAAGAAGGCAATTAGGTTAAAATTCTCATTTTTCAATTCATGAATCATGAGTAATTCACTGAGTTAATCAATTATTTAATATAAATCTAATTAAAATTAGTAAAATAAACATAATTATTTACAAAATAACAAAATTAAAAATAAAAATTGAGAATTTTTGGGAGTTACCTCAAATTGAGATTTGGGACTTAGGAGTTAGGAGGAGAGCTGATGAGGAGTGGAGGTGGCTGCCAGCACAAATGGCGGCACTAGCCGCTGGCGGCATCGGCCAGTCGACGACTGGGCTGGGCAGACTGCGGAGAGTGAGAGAAAGTGTGCATAGGCGGTGGGCTAGGCAGAGAGAGAGTGCATCTGAGGAGGAAGGCAAAGCAAAACTAGAGAGTCGAGAGGTAGAAATTAGTAAAAGTGAATGGGCAACTCAAAAAAAAAAAAAATAATACACAAGGCACCACAGAAGGAGACTGATGAGAGTCAAACCCATGACCCCCTGAAACAAGTAAAGATCAATTGACCATCTTGCTAGGCACACATTTGCAAAATGCATGTAAACTAATCAATATATATCTATTTTGTTTATCAACAAAAATATTCCATATTTAATGTTTTTTCCCAAAAAGCTAGGGGGTCAATTGACCCTCTTGCCCCAATGTAGCCCCGCTCATGGTTTGGCAGCATGTGTAATAGCCTTGGCCCTCGGGGCCTTGAAATATCGAATATTAGCGACATTAGATACCTTACGATTATAGTTACAAATACTATTTATTATAAATACATAATTATTAAGAAATAATAAAAAAATTCAGAATGATGTTGTTGTTGTTATTATTATTATGATAATAATGATATCTATGTGATCTTACCACAAATAATTTTACATGAACAATAAATAATTCATGGATCACTTAAAAACTATTGTACCAATTAAGCTTAAAAAATAATTAAAAAATATACAACTAGTTTAAGATATTATAAATTAATTTTTTCCGTTCCCAAATAATTATGGAAGTATGTTTTTGTACTTACTTTTTAAAAAAAAACCATTGTTCCTTTTTTTAAACAGAAGGCTCAAATAATTTTTCACAAGCTATGTCAATTACAAAAGTAGTTTATTATACTTTTACATATAGATACTATAATTAGAAAACTCAAAAAATTTTCATGCATGGCATGAGTGTAGAACAACAAAACAAAATCTCACAATCTTTAATTTTTGACACATATCACTCTTATATAATGTACCCTTTTTTTATGAGAAACAAAACAAAAACTATCCTTATTATTACAAGATATTACAATATATTTATTAGAATACAAGAGCCCAAGATAGTATTAACTTTGGGCGGTAAAATTATCTTACTTTTAACATATTCTTATTCTTATTGTGATGTGTAAAAATGTGTGATAATTTATGATATGTTTTATTACCGAACTACAAATTCTAACAATATATAAGGAACTATACATCAAATTCATCAATATATGACATGTGTGTGCATATTCAACTCAATTAGTTATATTCTATTTTAATGCATAAGAATCCCAGTTTAATAATTTCTCATAACTTATACCATCTAATAACTTTACTTTAATCTTTAAAACTGTTAATTAAAAAAAGCCTAAAAATTTTTCGTATATCACCTAAGATATTAGATTATCTATTATTTTTTATATACATTTACCATTAGATTATCTATTATTTGTTAATACACTTACCATAGACAAAAACTCAAAATTGTTCCGTGCATGCATCACATCGTTGAAAGCATATTAGTTTCTTCGTTGTAGAGTATTAAAATAGTACAATTCACCTAAGTTTATTAGTAATAGAACATAGAAAAATATGCATGTACATATGTATATGCATATGTGGGTGCATGCACCCACGGGTGGGTGTCTATATATATATATATATATATATATATATATATATATATATATATATATATATATATATATATATATATATATATATATATATATATGCATTATTTTAATTTTTATCCTCTTTGACTAAGAAGATAAAATCTCATTGAATAAGTGCAAACTAAGGAAAAAAAAATGAAAATTAAGAAAACAAATTAAAAATAAAATTTGATAATCTTTTTTATGTAAAACATTGTGGAAATTAAGAAAAACGAAGCATTATGTGGCCTTCGTTAAAAAAAAAATGAACCAGCTGTTGTCATGCTGGTTTAGAGAGACACATCAATCTAGCACCATTGTCCTTGTTGACTTGTGTATATAGTTAATTGGAGAATGATGCAAATCCTGATGATTTTCCAAGAGATAATGAGCTTTTTTTGTGGGAGGTATTGGGCGCCTACAATCTCATCTCTAGGTATTGAATGAAAATAATCTCATTTTGTAAGTTGGTCTTCAATATACGCACCTTAATGCTACTGATTTCTTTTGGACTGCAATCAAGTCAATGGAACTTGGGTTCGATGGGGTGATAACAAGGACAATCATTTTGAGGAAGTGAATGGTTGAATCCTTCGAAGGAATGCTTGAATCGGCTTAAATTGACTGGGCCAACAAACTCAACAACATAGAATCCATGGTTATGTTTAGATACTTGTCGACGCTGTGGTGTTGATTATTGTATTTCTTAGGTCATTAATAGGGTAACAAAGATGGATGCATAAAAGGACCGATCACATTGATTCACCTTCCACATTTGCAAAATAATCATTCACGTCATCGCTCTATTGAGTCCACATTCTACTCACTTGCTAATGGTCCAGCAAAAATAAATGAAATCAAAAGCGGGTACACTGATCTCCAACTTATAGAGTGGAATGTTTCCATCCAATGCCCCCTAAAAAGTTAGATTTGAAGTTTAATGTAATCACGACTCTTAGCATACCTTTGAACTTACAAAAATATTACGAAACAAACAGAATGGAAAAGAAAATGGGCTTTTGGTAAATGATGACACTTGATTTAATACTAATGTTGATGTAAAAAAGTAAGCCGCAAGCGTAAGGTGTCAACTTGTAACATGATCCGGCGAATACAAGTCGTTCTCACAAAGATGATAGTCAATTTATGCCACTGTGTTACTAACTATTATTAATAGAATAAAACTACTTAGTCTCATTAACTAACTGAAAGTCACCTAAATACTATTTAAACTAAATAGTGTTAATAATGATAATAATCACTACTCCCAATTAACAAAAATTATTAGAAGTATATAACCTTGCCTAATTTTTTTAGTGCAATAACTAGCATTAAAGCCGTTACTAAGGGCCTGTTCTTTTCGTAGGTAAATTGGGATGGGTAAAAGGTTGAAGTAAGTTGAAGTAGGTTGAGGTGGGTAAGAAATAGGTTGAAGTGGGTTGAATTTTTTTATGTTGTTGACTCTAAGAGTCACATATTGATTTTGTTGATAACAAATAATACAATTAGTGTTATATACGAAATTGTGAGGTGAGTTAATTTTATAATTATTCTATTTCATATATAATATCTATGATCGGTCCAATATGCTTTTGTTGATGTTGACTCCCTTAGTGGCTAAGAAGGTTCTGATGAAATACAAAATTAATTAGAACCTTGGATATAAAAGCAAGAGATTGGAACGTGGGTATGCACAAGGAAAGAATATGTGTGATCTTGGTTGATTTGATTAATTGGAAGACAATCAATACAAAAGTAAGAAATTGGTAAATTGAAGGCAAGAATAAACTATCTATTTTTCACCAAGATAAGAGCAGGTATGCATAAGGAAAAGAATCAATGTGATTTTGGCTGATTTGATTAATCAAGGAAAATCACTAAGCTGTCTTTAAAATTTGGAATTCAAATTTTAAGGAAGTAAATTAAGAATTTTCCCATGATTTTATCCTCACCAATGATAATTTCCATAAAGACATTATATGCTATGATTTGGGATTAAATTTAGCAACATTATCTTTTGATACTTGAGCAAATTTCTGCAATACTTTGAAAAAGATATTGTGCAGCTTAATATCTATCCAGATCGTGGCAAAGATTGCAAGAAAATCAAATCAGAATCTACTGACCAGATTTCAATGGCTTGAAATGCAATTTCAAGATATTCTGGGTAGAATTTTCTTTCTTGGCAGAATTGATGCACGACTACTAAAACCTATAAATAGAGGCCAAATGAGGAAGAGTAAGCATCGAAGCAAGTTGCAAGAATATTGAGCTATACACTTGTGAATTTAATCTGAGCATTACATTGTAATCAAAAGTTGTGAGTATATTGAGAAATTCTTTATTAAGGAATGAACTTAGGAGTTAGTGTGAGGTCACAACTCCACCATACTTAAATTAAGCTATTGATTTAAGTACTTGAGATCTCTACAGTGAGGTGGCTCTGAGAGATTGTGAGAGTTCCTCTTAATAAGAGAAGTAGAGTATTAAATCCTAGAGTTAGATAACTCTAGGCGGAGACCTAAGTTTGATTGAGACCTAACCTCGTTAAAATATCATTGCGTATTTTCTCTATTTAATTTCTGCATTTACATTTGATTTTGATTTTAAATTTTTGCAATCACCCTATTCAACCCCTTCTAGGGTGATATGAGTTTTCGTATGTGATAAATTAAACTTGGTTAAAATAGTAAAAGTGGGTTGATATAGATTGAAGTAAGTTGAAGCAGATTGAAGTAAGTTAAAATAAATTAAAGTAGATTAAAATTAATATTTTAAAATTGACACATAAAAAAAAGAGTCCTAAAGCGACAAACAGCTGAATTGAAGACTCTAATAGCGACACACATGCGCTCTGCATCAAATCAAAGACAAAAGTGAATTGACAGTGACAAAAACAAAAATAAACATAATGATAAATGAAATAATCTAAGCAAATGAATTCCAGCCTCATACAGAACAAAAGGACAGAAAAGTATAAAATTAATGCGAGAGAAATGATTGAGACTAGGCAAGTCAACAGTGACGAAAAGAAAATTTTAAAAAAATTGACAGGAAAGGCGAACAACACTGCTAAAGCTAGAAGAAAATAGGGCACGCAAAATGAAAAACAGTGCAATCCAACAATTGAAAATTAAACTGAAATATATAAATTAGTTCAACCTAATAGCCAAAATCTCAACAAAAGCACAAGATTAAAATAAAGAAATCGTTATATATTTAATCATCTGAAACTTTCAACAATAACTTCCTTAGCTCTTGAGCCAAAAATTGAAAGGAATCTAAGAATTCTAAAACCTGAAATAGCGGGAAAAAAACAGAGTGGAGAGCTATAAATGAGCTACGGCTACTGAATTCGATTGGTAACTCAATCCAGTTTCCAACTCCTATAAAATTTGGGAAGTCCTGATACCTTGCTACCCACTCATCTCATTCGTTGGACTCTAGGCGGTTGATGGTTTATGGTCGATGAGGTTGGATGATGAAGATAACGCACGGTGACCGTGATGCGCGGTGATTAATTGATCTCGAAATGGGGAGGACTGAGTCGGGTTGTACAGCCATCCCATTTTTATTTGCTCCCTGTTCAGCACCATGTTTATGCAAAATTAATTATTTTTTTGATTTTTTTGCAAAAGAAATAAATTCAAATAAAAATTTTAAAATAATCATTACGACAAGTAAAATTAGATATTTTAAATGTATAAAATATATAAGTTTTTGACGAACCACTAAGGATGAAAATTTCACAAATATCAAGGAACCTTTCCCAAAAAAAAAGTTTGCTAGATATATATACTAGACAAACAAACATAAGTCTCTATTACATACTTTTTTTTTTAAGGTCTTTATTATGAACTTCTTTTCAGCTTTACTCCAAAATAAGAATTAAATTTTTGCTTTCAAAAACAATTATTCAAAAGATAATTAATTTACACCAATTATTGATGTTAACTTTTAAAGAGAACCTACAAATCTGAACATTGAGATTATAGTAGTAAATTTATTTTTCTAAATTAGAAATATTAAAAGAGAAAGTTAACTATGCCTTCATGCTGTAAAAGTTCCGAATTTTTATTCTTCCATCTTGTGAAAAATTATCATAATTCATTCTATTTAGGATGAGTCCGCCGGCAAATAACGGAGAAATGAAATGAGGAGTGTGGCAGCCAATGAAACGGCAGTGATAGACGTGGAGATAAATTTTCTTTCATTTTGATTTTTCCGAATGAAAGTCGTTTTGCACCAATTTTCAACACATATGCTGCATAGGGATGTGAAGAAAGTCTTGTCAAATTATTCACACACATCCATTTGAAAGCATTCTCAATCATAATTTTATTTTATTAGAATTCAAGTTTATTACATCAGTAAAAATTTTAATTTTTTAAAACTTATATTTCATCCATTTTTCAACTCATGGAACTGCAATTTGAATCACCCAATAAAAATATTATTATGGACTCACCTCATAACACACAATCCCTTTTTTACCATCTAAATAATATTTTAAACAAAAAAAAGAAAAAAAACAAAAGGACAAAAAATGGGATCGCCTGACCGTTCCTCCCCGCAAGGCAATTTTTGTGACAGTAAATAATTTCATGGCATATAGCATAGAGGTCCCTACACATGACTCGCATTCCTTTAGCTACTAATGCTCTGAGTGAACAAATAGTACTGAAAAAGACGATGCAAAAAAAAAGGAATAAAGAATTAATGGCACAGTGTATTTCTAGTTGAGGTGTAAATTAAACCAACAAAATTTGCATACCTCCCCACTATAAATAGGGCCCATTGGGTGAATTTCTGTGCCCAAGATCACACACTCCTAAATTTCTTGAATTCAAAAGTATTTTTGGTTCAATTACCCGGTGAAAAACTTGATCAAGCTTGCTTCAAATTTGCCCTCGTTGGATTTATAGTTTCCCCACTATCAGGTTTTGCTTCCAACTAGCCTCAATTGATTAATTATTCATTTTATTTAATTACCCTATATGTTGCCCTATACTTATTCTCTCTATGCCTTGCTATTAGCATTATGCCCAAAAGATGCTTCAAAATTTATGATGAAAATGGATTTAATTGGACGAATTGTGTTTTTCTTGTCAGCCATCTCAACACATTAACTAGAGATACACACTTTTCAGCTTCCTTTTGTAAAATATGTGTTTACTTCTTGTATATAGGTTGAAATCCATCTAACAAAAAGCAAAGTACAGGAAGTTCTACTCTCATTTTCTCTTGGTCTTCTTCATTTCTCCATCTTGCATCAAGTCTCCTCAAATTCTAATATGCTATATATTAGAGCAAATTGATCTGGATTTTCACCTTTCATCTTTAAGGCCTTGTTTGGAACTAAGAAACGTAAGTGAAAAGAAAATTGAATGGAAAAAAAACAAGGAGGAAAAAAATAGTTAAAAAATCATTTTTTTCTCTTGTTTGGAGTTCGTAAAGAAAATGAAAGAAAAAAATGAAATGAAAATGAAAAAACCAAGCCAAAACAAAAGTAGATCATCAAATTGGATGTATTTCATCTTTTGAGCCCAGGACCTCAAATTCTACATAGACATTATCAAACTGATTAATTAGTCAGAATTTATAATCATTCAACCACTTCAGATTCACAAACGATTACACATATTGCATTGCGCAATTTGCTAATTTCACCAAGAATCTCGAAAATCCAACATACATAAGACAAATCGAGAGAAATTTACCTAAACAGAGCGAACAATGATGCTATTGATGGGAATGAAGTGAGCTTGACATAAGACCCCCACAAATTCCAGATCCATTAAAAAAAATGCGAAAAACAGGGTGCATGTAAAGATCTTAAAATTTAGGGGACTAAGAACCGTAATTCTGGCAGAGGGGGTAGGAGTAGAGGAGAGAGAAAGAGCACAATTGAATTGTTGAAGATGAAGACGAGGCCATGGCAAGGAGATTGAACGAATTGGGAGAGCATGGGGAGTTTGAGCATGGGTTTGAATCACCATCCTAGTTTTGGGAGCTTCTTCGCAAAATTTTTCAATAAGTACTTTCCTCTTGATTTTGGGAGGAAAATATTTTTAACCTAATCAATCAAAATCTTCTTCGTCCTTTCCAACTAATTTTTTTCCCTCCTATTTTCCTCGATCTAAACAAAAGAAAAAAAAAATTTACTTTCCTAATGTTTTTTCTTTCTCTAAGATTTTCTTAAGACCAAACAGAACCTAAAAGTTTTTTTAGCTTTCTCTTCGAACTTTGAGTACTCTTGTTTGTTGAGCAATGGCAGAGATGCAATGACATGGTCATCTATTAGATCTTCCCCCTTTTTTGGGGGTGTAGAACGAGGGAACCAACTTTTGATCTTGAATATGTTAATGGTGTTGGCAAATTTTGTCCGACTTGAATACTCAAATTTGTCCCACCTGAAAAACTGGGTACGATAATGAGTTTTTCATCCAAATTTTAAATCCAGACACAACATTTTTCATAATTCTATTTTCCGAACTCGATTTTGACCCAAATTTAGTCATGTCCGAATTATCCGACCCCCAAAAAAACGGATATCAATTATCAATTTTTTTTCCGAATTTTGACATTATCCAATTTGTCCAACCCAAATCCGACAATTTGGTAGCACTCACTATATATACCTTGTCAAAAGAAAGTTGAAAAGTTCTTGGGTTGATGTGCTAGAGGACTAACATGAAGAATACAATTCATCGACTTAATGCGTTTCATCAATAGATGAACCAATTGATCGATAGATATTGACATGAGAAAGTATATATATATATATATATATATATATATCTATATATATATATATATATATATATATATATATATATATATGGTTTTGATGTTAAGACATTCGAAATGTCAAACATTCAAATTTTTACGTCTCAACCACCACCGGTAAAAGTGCATCTTGCTAGAAAGCAATCATAAAAAAATTCTTTTTCATTAACATTAACAATGAAATTTTTACAAAAAATTACTCTTTTAGAATTGCACTCTTTGAATATTAACAAAATCGAAGGTTCTATGGTAATCAACTTCTTTTTCAACTATTGTAGTTGTATTCTTTATAAACCGCTGATTATAAATACGGAAATTGTAACCATTGATTTAACGAAGGTTCTCCCATGGTTGATTTTTTTTTTTTTTCAATTATGATAATGAATTCTTCTCAAAACCGTTGATTTTCGATAATGAGATCAGGACCGTTGGTTTGATTAAAGGTAACTTGTTGTAACCGGCCACGTGAGCTTCCATTTCTCAAGGGACTCTCTCCTCAACCCGTGTGCTTTCTCTTTCCCCACCATTATCAATCATCATCACTACCCACCATCTCCAACACAACCCAGAAAAACATGCAAAAAATGGCATCAGCCATCAACATGAGTTCTTCTTTCTTGTTAAGCTCATCTTCATCTCTGTCTTCTCCCTACATCCGCTGCTACTTCTTTCTCTCTCCGAAATACAGATGAATTTGACTTCCAAAATCCCAACTCAGTCAGATCAAAATTGACAAAATCAAATTTAATTGAAGAATGATAGTTACAAATCGAACTCAATCCAGAAAACACCACACTTCAAGTAGGGGAAAAAAAAAAAAAAAGCTGTTAAAGTTCATACCCAATTAGCCATAAAAGTCATTACCTAGTCATGGAAATTCTCAAAATGATGCTAGGAATGATCTCCCTTGAGATGAACTCACCATATTTGGAGAAAAAGGAGAACTAATTTTCCAGTGCATCCTATTGAGTATCAAAAGATGTTTGCTTGTTAAGGGAAAAAGCTGAAAGCAAATTGACCAACTAAAAAAGAGATACCAGACCAAAGCATATTAAAGATCCAACTGGACTACTAGAGTTTTTCTTTCTGGAAGTAATGAAGGAGGTAAGGTGCGAGCCTAACGCAGGTGATGAACATCCCGAAGAGGGCTAAGTTACCACGAAGCTCCTTCATGGCGTCCTCTTTGCTGGGCTTCTGTCTGAACATCCCAAACATCTTTCTTCCTCTTTCTTTCTCTCTGATCTTGAATTCTGGACAATTAACTTCAAATGGAGAGGATAGCAAAAGGAGAACAAAAGGGGAAAGAATCATAAATTTAGTGAGAAAAAGAAAAAGAGAGAAATCTGGACATCAATGGCGTCGAAATGGGGGCATTGACATCACTGAAATTGACAGTGATGTTACCAATTACCCAGGAGCTCTGCTTCAACTTGGCTAGAGAGAGAGAGAGAGAGAGGAATGGACAAAAATAACTGACCCTGAAAAAGAGGAAGGGAACAGAGAGAAATAGCGAGTTCACCTGTTCAGTAGGTAACAGGTTACTAATTTGAACGGTTTATATTTAGTACTTTTGAATCAATGGTTTGCATTTGTCTAGTATCATAGTTGAAAAAAAAAAAAAATTAATTATGGTAGAATTTTGCTTGATTTAATCTACTTTAACTTGATGCTGCACTTAGCATGTTACATGAAGTTTTTTTTTTTTTTTTTTAATAACTAACACTATCCCATAGATTCTCTCTCTTTTTTTTCCCCTTCTCTCAATTTACTGCGTGGCTTTCTTCTTCCTTCCTTCCTCAATGCCTAAAAGCTTTCTCACCCAGAGTTGACCATTCCATGCAGGGTATATCCTTAGACTGCGCTTCATTGATCATAACAAATGCCAAAGTATTAGAGCATCAATTTTAGATCAGCCAATAGAAAGAATGTCAGCAAAATGCTCGACAAAATGCCTCAGTGAAACTCAAAGTAATTAAAAACGACCCACTAAGGTACGAAAATAGGGTCAATTAGCGATTATCTTCAAGCCCAAAAAAACTGGAGAAGCATTAATGGAGGCATCTATATGGAGAGTAAGAGCATGCTCTTTTCGTAGGTAAATTGAGGTAGGTAAAAGAGTGAACTAAGGTAGGTAAAAGAGTGAAGTAAGTTGAGGTAAGTTGATTGAGGTAGGTTGAAAGAGGTTGAAGTGGATTGAAGTAGGTTAAAGTGGGTTGAATTTTTTATGTGATAAATTAAACTTGGTTAAAATAGTGAAAGTGAGTTGAAATGGATTGAGATTGACATTTTAGAATTGACCCATGAAAAGAACAGGACCTAAGACCCATTGAGAATTGGGAGCGAGATCTGGAGGAAAGGGGAGGATATTAGTGTTTTACAAAGAAAGGAGTTTAGTATTGAAGGATTCATAAGAGAGAGAACGCGAAGAGATGGAGACTTTTTTACCAACTACATACATAGGCGTGAAATTGGAGGGAGAAAAAACGTTTTGTCTTGTCATTATCCTATCAAACAGGTTGATAGTCAAAAGCTTATATCAGTTAATTATTGAGATTTATTGTTATTAGATCAGTGGATTATATCAGTTAATTATGATTACCAATGAATTTTTCAATGGAAATTCCGAGGATAAGTAATTCAATTGGGAAAAAAATTAATAATATTTAATTATCAATGCTATTAGCTGGTTAAATTGGAATTTTTTTTTGAACATAGAAGTTGAAAATTTCTTCTATGAATTTATTGAGAGCCTATTTATAGCTATTGTGAACCTCAATTACAACAACCTTGACATCAAGTAACCCTTATAATTACTTGAATCGTCACCTAGACAAAATGAATTTGCATTTTAGCCTTTTACAATGAGGAAATCTTTTGGCAATGAAATATTACCTACTCCCTTCGTCTTATAATTTTTTTCCTATTTAGATTAGGGGTGAGAGGGATAGTTATTCGGTTAAATTTTTAAGAATCAGATCCTAGAATTTGTAACAGTCCCAAAACTGGTTAATCAGGTCCAAAAATTTGGGACCCAGTATTGGAACCCCTAGGACCGGTTATCGGCTTTTAAGTCAAGTTCTTTTTTTCGTTCTAATTTCCCCTAAGAAAACAGGGAGAAGGAGGAATTTAGGAAAGTCGAGAATCCATATCTGAAGCCAAATTCATAAAAAACAAATAATAAGACGAAATTAAATACACTGTAAGTAGCAAAGAAGATTCGCATACTCTAAGATAAACATAGAGAATTAAAAACAATGTTAATAACAAACCCGCAAATCAAGATTACAAAACGAACAAAAAACCTAAAAATTATTTTAATTCACTGGAAATATAGAGAGAGAAAGAGAGAGAAGCTGTCAAAATAATATAAAAATAAATACCTAGTAAGCAACAAGACTCATAAGGAAAAAAAAAAAAAAAACCAAAGTTTGATGGAAGAAATTCATGACGGTCGAGATGCACAAAGAGTAAGTCGGGAATAAATTGAAAGTAAAAAAAAGGAAAATTGGGGTAGTTGGAGGCTGGGTGTGGGCACAAAAGATACATTACTTGGAGAATATGGGTTTACCTTTTATATTTTTCCTCAAATTCCTCAAATTTTGATCAGGTAATGAATATTGGTGTAAACACAAATTTCGAGTTTAAAATAAATAAAGACAAAATATATGGAACAATTTGATTTTGTTTTGATTTCAGAAGCAATGGGTGCAATCTGTGTGCATTGTTACAAGTAAACAAATAAAAGTTCTCCAATTCGATCTCCAATTTGTATTTGAAAGAAAACCAATTGGCTTGAATCTCGATTAAGCTGACTGATTTGACTCCTTTGAATGAATTTGATCTTAAAAGATGGTCTAAGAGGCTTAATTTTAATCAAGAAGAGTTTGATTCCTTCGAAGAATAGACAACACGAGTTTTGGTTTCGCTTGTTGTCTTCCCCTAGAGAAATTGGACAGTTGACTAGGCTGTTGACTTGATAGTCAATTTGACTTTTGACTTGGTAGTCATTTGGGCCATGATTTGGCAGTTGGTTCGACCTAATTTATTTAAGTAAATTAAATTAAAATGACAATTAATTTATATTTATTTTATAGAATGGCACTTATTATTAAATTTTTTATGTGTATAAATTGCTCTCTCGAGAGCTGATCGCATTAAACAATTTTGGAGTGCTTGATACAGTTGGGTCTCGAAACTTGATTGAAAGGTGCAACAGTTTACAACTTGACTTTTTGCAATGCCCAAGTCAATTTTCTTAGCTTAAACTGGGTGCCTGATTGGAGTTGTCAAACAATCTAATTTTTTGCAACATTGGACCTTCGGTCTTTATGGGCTTACTAGGATGTCATATTGATGAGCATATTTAATTCTAGTAAGTTTACAACTTTAAGCCTAATAAGTTCACTGCCCCTAGTTTGTATAATGTGCGGGACTTCCCATTGGCTATATAGTTGAATGAAGTTGCAAGTTTGTCATTTAAAATGTCAGATGCTTCAAGCTTTGGATTAAAGGGCATTTTCTCTATGACTTGCCACAAGCAATATGAAAATTTTTCTCATCTTTGAATACGTCTACCTTCAATGACTTTCTGACGCTTGGATGGCTTGCCCACACATGTCTGCCTTGGGTGACTTTTCCTATTATGAAGATAGAAAACCTGTCATTCAGGCGGGCGCGTAAAATACGGGTCGGGTGTATTTCGGGCTCCGGTAAAATACGGACGTATGTATTTTGGTTTTATAGGTTTCGGATCAATCGAACAGGTTTAGAGCGCCTTTTCTGTGAGTTATTTTTCTTTTTTCAAAATCAAAAGTTCTGCATATTTATTACTCAAAATTGTTAATATTTAATGAAAAAGTATAACAATTGTAATTTCTCAAAAGAATATTAAAAATATTCAAACTTTTTATTATAATATATGAACATCTTGTATGAGCGAGCAAAGAATCATGCCCCACTTGATTTTGGATAGAACGACCCGTACATTGAAAGAAGGTCAATAGCGGGTCGGCCATTTATGAGCAGCCCGTCTAGAGCATTTTAATGGGTTGTAGCAGTTTGACCGCTAATAACCTATTTAATAATTTAATATTTTTATTAACTAACCTACCGATGTCCAATAAAGGAAAACTTTATTAATTGGTAGACCCCAATATGAATACGATTAGTTGTTTTCCTACCACTAGACTCATAGTTCAAGACTAGTTACAACGAAAATCAAATAAAATTGAATAAAAGAAGCACAAAATATTATCTTGCAGTTATAACATCAAAAATTTTAATTATTACAAATTAATTCATTTAAAAAATAATTAGACATATTTGTTTAACTAAAGTACATAATGGTATGACTTGCACATCTTTAATGCTTGTCTTCTTTTAAATTAACTTTTTTTTAAAAAGATTAGATAGTTATTTCATACAATTTTATACCCATTTTTAATGCCTTTTCATTTAAAAATTGTGTACAATATTATTTTTAGAGAATGGAGAAGAAAAAATAAGGTTATTATTGCTTAATTTGTAAATAGATACAATAGTTATAAAATGTATTTTTAAACTATTCAATAAAAATGACCAACCTTTATTATTAAGATGGATAAATTCGAGAAAAATCAAAAAACTAAGGGTATAATATTCGGGTTAAGCGGGTGGGTTCGGGTTCGGGTCGGCTTTGACCCGCTAATTTTCGTGTGTTTTTAAGTTTAGTTTATTTTGAGTTTGGGTCGAGAAAATCGTGTTCAAAATCCAAAATTTTCGGGCAGGTTCGGGTCGGGTTTACAGGTCGGGTCAATTTTTGCCAGGTCTACACGTTGTTGTCACTACCAACTTAAATAAAGATGCCCTATTATTTGAAGGTGAAGACTGCCGATTTTAAGAGGGATAATATGTTGTTGTCATCCCCCAATTTGAAAGAAGAGACTTACGTCGCTACTACTACCAACTGGAAAGAGGAAGCTATGTTGTCATTGCTACCAACTTCATCGACAACATGAAAGAGGAGGCTATGGTGCCATTGCGACCAACTTGAAGGAGAAGGCTTGCATCACCAAGATGAAGGAGGAAGCTATAACACCATTGCTATCAACTTGGAAGAGGCCCATGTATAGTTGATGTTGACTCGAAGGAGGAGGTGGATGACTTGAAAAAAGAGGCTCTAGCACCATTATCATCAACTTAAAGGAAGAGGCGTATGTCACCATTGCCCCCAATTTAAAGGAATTCCAAGAGCATGCAACTAAATAGTCCAAGAGTTAACTTGGGTGTCTTGCTTTTGATGAATTAGGAGCCATTACTTTGAAGACCTTGAAATCTTAAACTTTGAAGCTTGGGAGTCTTTAACTTTGATGACTTGGAGTCTTTAATTTTGATGAATTGAGAGTCTTGAACTTGGGAGAGTTAGTTGTCTTTAGTTTTGATGACTTCAGAGTATTCATCTTCGATGACTTCAGAGTCTTTGATTTCGACAACTTGAGAGTCTTGAACTTAGGAAGCTTAGTTGTCTTTGATTTTAATGACTTAGCAGATTTCATTGACTTGAGAGTGTTGAACTTAGGAGACTTAGTTCTTTGGTTTTAATGACTTAGGAGTCTTTATCTTCGATGACTTGAGAGTTTTTACTTTGATAACTTAGGAATCATGCTTTCCATGACTTGGGAGTCGTTTAGCTTTGATGACTTTCAATTTTGCGGCATTGGGGATGACTTGAAAGCCTAAGGATTTTTGTGGCTTGAGAGTCTTGGTCTAGCATCTTGAGGACCTTTTTAATGCAACATGAAACTTTTACTTAATAAGCTTAGATGTCTGTGAAGATGACTTGAAAGTCTAAAATTTTTATGACTTAGGAGTCATTGACTTGTACGAGTTTGGGAATTTGCAATGATGACTTGGAAGTCTCCCCCCTGAACACCAATTTTGGGTGATCCTTCTGCTAAAACAGTGTAAATATGGTCTTCAAAGGTGATCCATCAGATTCTTCGATGTCTTATTGATCTAATGTAATCTTTTGTTCCTTTACAAGTTGTACGACTTGTTTCTGGAATGCCCTACACCTTTCTATAGGGTAGCTGATGATCCTGTAATACTTGCAGTATTTGGGATCATTGATTCTTTCAACTCTTCAGGATGCTTTGATTGTGGATGTTCTATAAATCCTTCCTCAAGAAATTTGTCAAGAATTTTTGATGCATTAGACTCGGAATAAGGATACTCATTCTTTTCAGAATCTATGAGCACAGAGTTTCTATTTCTTGGCGATGCCACTAATTCATCATCATTTAGCTGTGTCTTCCATAGTAGGTAATTGTAAGCTCTATATCACGAGCTCATATTACTAATTCTTGGAATGTCTTAGGCTTATTCACTTGCGAAGCATACAATATATCCTAATCCATCCCTTGAACGCACATTTCAACAGCAGCGGTTTTGGACAAGTGATGTTTACACTTCAGAGAGAGAGAGCACGCCAATGATTAATGTAATCAATAACCAGCTTATAATTTTGTTGCCTAGTGTTAATCAATTCTGCTATGCTGACTACACAGTGTATGTTATAAAAGTAATCCAAGAACTTACTTTCCATTTGTCTCCATCTATCAACGGATCCCACAACAAGGTTTGTGTACCAATCGAATGCAATACCTTTAAGAGATTGCATGAATTATTTCACCAAGAGTTCACCTTCTTTGCCAACATTGTTATAAGTCTCGATGAAGTGCACAACATGCTGCTTGGGGTTCCCCTTGCCATCAAATTGTTGGAATTTAGGTGGTTGATAGCCATTATGTATACGAAGTACATTGATCGTCTTTGTATAAGGTTTCTTATACAAGTGAGTTTTATAAGAATCTCTTCTCAGATGGGCCTTTACCACATCAACTACCAAGTTTTGAATTTACTTAACTGACATTGAGCTTAAGGTCGAATCATTCATTGGTTTGTGTTCATCATCAGACTCTTTGCTATGATTGGATTCTTTGTCAGAATCTTCACCATATGAGCCTTTGGGTCTGTTCTATTTTGCGATAAGATACTGTTGTAAACTGTAAGAAACTGTAAGGAGCTGTAAGAAGTTGTAAAAAGATGTAATAAGTTGTAAGAAAATGTAAGGAGCTGTAAGAAGATGTAAGGAACTGTAAGAAAATGTAAGGAGTTGTTGAGTGTTGTAGAAAATCTATATGGGATATAAGAAGATGTAAGGAGATGTAAGAATTATGTTAAGGATGTAAGTAGTTATAAGGAGATGTAAGAAGCTGTAAAGAGATATAAGCTCTTAACTAAATCCTTAAAAATACGAAATAGAACAGAGCCTTTATTAGATACTTTAGATAAGCACTCCCCAACTTCTTTGTCGAATTAACAATTTGCTTGTTTTGACACTTGATTTGAACATCCTTTTTGTGCTTTCCTTTAAAAGCCTATCCAGCGTGACCTTCATACCTGCTAGTTGTTCCTCCAAGTTGGCAGTCCCTATCACCATGATTGGCATGACAATGGTGTCAGAGGATTCGACTTTAGCTTGTGAAAAAAGTGAATCCCTTTGAGATGCCGATGGAGAATCACCACTACTGTAATTATCATCCTCTCATTGAAAGGCTGATAGACAAGATTGGTGTAGGCTTGGAATTCATCCACTCCATGGGTTCATCAGTAGACAAATTGGAGTCAAAATTTTGATTTTTTACATGACTGAAAAGCTGGAGTAACGACTTGTTGCTTTAGGATGATAGAGGCAACAGCTTTGGTCATGCTCCTCATTAATCTAGTGTTTCAATTGCTAGATGCAATACTTGCATTTGTGGATTCTTCAGATACAAATTCAAAAGTCTTCCTTTTTGAAGGTTGGGGGATGACATTCTTGGGAGCCAAGTCTTCTTCAAAGGAGTATAAGACTTTTTTTTTTTTTTTTTTTTTGAGAAAGAGATGAGAGGCAAGGATGGTCCCACAAAGTGTGCCAAAATTTATAAACACAAATACTAAATCTAAAATAAATAAAGACAATAAATATGAAATAGTTTGATTTTATTTTGATTTCAGAAGATATGGATATAATCTCCGTGTATTTGTTACAAGTACACAAACAAAAGTCTTCTTATTTGATCTCCAATTTGTATTTTAAAGAGGACCGATTGGCATGAATCTCAATTAAGTTGATTGATTTGGTTTATTTAAATAAACCTGAATAAATTTGATCTAGAGAGAGAGCCTAACAGACTCAATTTCAATCAATAAGAGTTTGATTCCTTTGAAGAATAACGACACGAGTTTGATTGTGCTTGTTGTCCTCCTCTAGAAAAATTAGACCGTTGGCTGATCCATTAACTTGACAGCCATGTTGATTTTGACTTAAAAGTTATTTGGGTCTTGACTTGGTATTCGGTTCAACCTAATTTAATTAAATCAATTAAATTAATTAAATGGGCTACTCCAAAATTTTATATTTATTTTATAACATGACACTTATTATCAAATTTTTTGAGCCTACAATTGAATCCAGTTCTGATTCTAAAATTTCAGGACCCAATACTGGACTGGTTATAACTGGATCCTAAAATTTGGAACCAATCCCGGAATCAGTCTAACTGGGCTCAGGTTCAGGTTCGGGTCTGTACCCACCGAGTCCAAACCAGTTCGAGGTCTGAAATAGGGTACCTGATTTTTTGGTTCACCCCTAGTTTAAATAATATAAGGAAACACCATTTAATATTATGTTTTCTATTATTTTCGAAGAGAGATGAAGTTTTATTATTAATGGTAATAAAAAATAGACTTTATTTTGAGACTTCTATAAAAAGAAAAACGACAAAATTATGGGACAGAGGGAGTATTAACTTCCACACAAATAATACTGAATTGGTTGTCATCAGAATCAAAACAGCTTGTCAAGTCTTCACAACATTGAAATTTTGGGCCACAAGATTTATAAGGACTTTTTTATGCAAACTTTAATGTCACCTTTTATTTCAGGTTGATCAATGCATGATTCCGTCGTCGAGGCATATCCTCCACTTAACAACATCATAGCTTCTTGTTCTGCAATCACTTCTCTAATAAACATTGCTTGTGCTTGATGTCCTTGCAAATACTATTACAAACATTGTAAATACAAAAAACTCACATTTATTTCTCATAGACACATCTATCTATCTATCTATCTATCTATCTAACTAACTATACTTAAAATTAAATACTTTATCTATCTAACTATACTTAAAATTAAGTAATCACATACTATTTAGACACTTTGCAATTACTCATTGGATCTAAGTATTGCTTTCTTTGCTCTTTTTTAAAATATTAGCTAAGATATCAATTGAGATGTATTAGCAAGAGTAATTAGATCAAATTAATGTAGGCATTCAACTGTAGATTTAATTTTATATTGAGGAAGTTATTAAAATTACTAGTCCACTTCTATGTTTCATGTTTTCTCTTTCTCTCTCTTTTTTCCCCTTATAAGAATTGGTATCTTTTTAGAACCTATACAAATTTTATATTCGTAATCTTAATCTTATAAAATAGAAATGGTAAAATCATGGGCCAAGAATATTACGAATATCATTTTAAAAAATTAGGATTCAAATAAATTATTTTATTATAGTTTGATAATCTAAGTTTTACTCTTAATATTAGTATCCAAGAATGTGTAAAATAACTATTAAGTACTCTTTGATTCTCCTTAGCGTTTTGACAATATTGATTAATGATATTTTAATTTTTTTGATCAAACTTTTGTACCTGATCAATATTTGTAACCGCGGCTTCTTCTATTAACCTGTTTTACGCGGGTTACTTCCATTATGTTGATTTTTATAAATCTTAATTACTTTTTTTCCCTGTATAAAAAGAAAGACAATGAAGATATGCTCTAAGAGTAATAAGGCAAGTCGGTGATGACATCTAGAAATTATTTTTCATAATTTATGGAAGAAGATTCTTTTCATTAGATGTTTCAATTTTAATATTTATACTTTTATTGTTTTTCCAAAGGATTTTATAAACTTTTATTATGTTTTGAGTATTGGCTAATTTATCGATTTAGGACTCTTATTGTGGGAATAAAAAATGACTAGATGGTTGTTGAAGTATTGAAAAAGTTATTAAAACGACAGCTTCAGTTTTGTTTTATTATTTTTTTTATAAGACTTAGTATCTTCTTAGAACCTTGCAAAAGTCCCATATTTATAATCTTAATATTATAAAAATAAAAATGATAAAATCATGGGTGAAGAGAATATAAATACTATTTTGAAAAATAGGATTGAAAACATTTATTTTATTATGGGTCATAATACATGTTTACAAATATTGTAGTTCGCCAAAGAAAAGGTTCTAGTTTTAGTTATACTCTTAATATTAATGAAGATGTGCAAAATGACTATTAACTCTTTAATTCTCTTTAACATTTTGACGATATTAATTGATGATATTTTACTTTTTTTTAATCAAACTTTTGTGACTAATGGACGTTTGTAATTGATGCTTCATCTTTTAACTTATTATGCATGGATTAATTTTTGTAAAAAACTTTTGTAACGAATGGATTTTTTAATTTTTTAATCAATGATTTGGCTTTGTTTAATAGGCAACAACATGGGCAAATGTCATATAGTAAATATATAGTAATTCAAGAATAATTAGAATGGATGTATGTAGTATTTAAAGATTTAGTCCAAATCAATGGGATTGGTAACTTTACAATTAAACCAAAACTAGATTCATTAAATATTTTAAATAATTAGCTACACATAAGCACAATTAAGATTACATTTTTTTTTTTGTGAATTGCAATGAATAGCAGCATGGTTTTAACTTTATATAATTCAATTATTAACTTAAATTGAAATAAGGCTTCTAGACTATATTTATTAAAATATTAATTTATTTTAGAAGATAAGGACTAGAGTTTTGTCCAATATATATATATATATATATATATATATATATATATATATATATATATATATATATATATATATATATATATATATATATATATATATATATATAAGTTTACCACGTAGAGATTTATCAAAATATAAACCTATACCAATTCATGCGATGTATGGATTTAATACTAATATACATTTAATACATTTAATATCAAATTAAATAAAACAAACAAAAAGACAAATTAAAATAATTCATGAAAATTGAAATTATATAAATTAAGAATCAAACAAAATAAAATTTATCAGCCTTCAGTTTCTTGTAATATGCAATCATTACTCGGTGGGTCTTGATTCTGTCATCCCCAATTACTCATCTAGTTCTTTGAATCACCCCCCCCCCCAAATTATGAATCTAGTTTTACAATTTTTTTTTTTTTTTTTTTTTGGGCTTTTAGTTAAATGTGAAGATCATTGTCATACTACAAAAGAAAAGTGAAAACGCAACTGGGACTCGTACGACATGGCCTCATTTTTCTCTTTATTTATTAGACTACTTACCTTGTTTCTAGTCGGTAGATCCAGTGTATTTTATTTTATTTTATTTTATTTGGATAGAAAACAGCGTAATTTAATACTGAAAAGGATGACACAAAGATCGTTTAGAGATAATTTAGGCCCTATTTGACAAACAGATGTTAGCTGTTAGCTGTTTGTATTAGCTATTTGTATTAGTTGTTAGCTATTAGTTGTTTGAATCAGCTGTTTGTATTAGCTATTTGAATTAGGTATTTGTAGAAAAATTGTTTGATGAATTTAACTATTTTTAAAAAAATTATGAGACAAAAAACTAATTCTCCAAAAAACTCTTCTAAAAAGCTAATCAAATTAGCTTTTTGGACTTAAAAATTCTTCCAAAAAGTTATTTTATCAAACACTTAGATTAGCTTTTTGGCTAAGTCAAACAGCTAATTTTGATCTAAAAAGTTCTTTTTAACCAAAAAACTTTCCAAAAAGTTATTTACCAAACACCCCTTAAGACGTGATCTGGGACATTCTCAATCCACTCTCTATAGGTAGAAAAATAGGATTGAAGGTGTGCAAGAGCATGAGCGACCCTATTCACCGCTCACTTGACAGGGGGAACAACAAAAATCAAAGCAAGTACTTACGTTCCAAATATTATTTAAAATAAAATCTAGTGACATACCTGGTTTGAAGTTCAACTACAACTTTGAGCTGACACTGGATGATTCCCTTCAACCAAGACTTGCTTGCATCCATGGGCTAGTGCTTGCTGAAGCGCAAAGAGGCAGACATTCACCTCTTCAAAGTCACTCCCCGATAAGCCAGGGCTTTGCTTGACCACAATGAGGGCTACTATTCCCGAACTAGCATGGCCAACCACAACCCAACCTTTGCCCCACGAACCAAGCTTGCCGCCATCAAACTTGACCTTGATAAGACCAGGGCCAGGCACCTTCCAAAGCTAAATTTGAGCTCTCCCAAACCAAAGTGAGTTGGTTCGTAGCCTCTCGGAACTCCTTGAGGACCTTTAGGGAAAGGGGAAGCATCTTTGAAAGAGATAGTCATTCCTAGGGTTCCAACATGCCCACATGGTTACAGTAAAGTCACCAAAGCGGGTCTTTGTTGTGAAACTCATCACTAGCATCAGCCACAGATTTGAATCTTCGATCATGAACAAAACCGCAAAACAAAAGACATCCCATATGGATACAGCAAGAGGACGTACACTCAAAGATTGCATCCTGGAGACTTTCACAAATATCCATATTGCTTCTCGTCCATGAATTTTATTTGCCAAAGCTGCCTTGGATGGAAGGGCATTAGACGCTGCACGCAAAGCGAACATTTTCATTCTAGGTGCGATGTCTGCATTCATAAGCCCGACCCGAATGTATGTATAGAACGACCACTCGTAGTCGAGTTCTCAAGGGCCTGGACATGCTGAATCACAGGCTAGGTAGACTTTACCAAAACAAAAAATATTGTGAAGGAATAATGCAAAGTAAGTTGATCACGGCGCCAGGTGCTACGAAGGGGGATGCCCAAAATTGCTTCAACATTGACTTTGAGAAACAACGATTCAGTAAACTCCACAATCCACTCCCCTCGTTGAAAATCAATGAGATCAGCAACTCTCAAAAGATTAGCTTTGGGCTTCAAGGAAGTGATGACTTTAAAGGAAACAGACCCAGGGAGCCACTTTGAACGCCAAATATTAACGGACCAACCATCCCTAAGTCCTAACGAGCCAATGCGACCCTTTGCTAATCACCCAGATCTTGTGTGTTACATTGGTCTTATATGGAGTATTTCATATCAAAAAAAGGAAGAAAAACAAAAAAAGGGAAAAAAAAGAAAATATAACGATGTGCACAAGTCAGTAACACTTCTTTTTTTGGCTGTTGTCATCTCTCATGTAAGATAGATATAATCTACAATGCGCATATGCTAAATACAAGTTAATAGTCTCATAAAGGGAAATAAATGTAATAGATAGGAACTGCGTACTAGAAATAAGTTGATTAGTCTAACGAGGAAGAGTATGAGACCATCTTGCATGGGATTCTAGCCATATTTTCATGCTTTTGTAGTTTGACGAATCATCTTCATATATATATATATATATATATATACACACACACACACACACGCACACATATAAATTGATTGAGTTAAATGGGTTGATAGTGTTTGGACAAGTGTCAAGTTCCTATTGATTCTTTATGATTATTTTTAATTTATTCAATTAATTTAGTTATCATCGATTTTACTACTCACATTCAAGTATCAATATTCAATGATTGTTTCTTTATTTAATTATTTTAACATGTACGAATTTAAAATAAAAGAAGATTATAAATGCAAAATTTAATTTTAATTATGATCATGGATACACCTATAATTTATTCAAATTTGAAGGGACATCCCCCACCCACTAGGCCAAATGACATTGAACATATACCAGAAATAAAAAAATATGTTTTCCTTCCTAAAATGAAGTATAAAGAGCCATAAGAACAAAATTTATATTTGATTTTTTTCTACTAAAAAAAGAGGCAAAAAATGTGAATAGATTAGTGTCAAATGGTATACGTATTTAATGATCGTATATATACCTTTGAATAGATTAGTGTCAAACGGTACATATATTTAATGATCATATTTAAAAGAAGATTATAAATGTAAAACATAATTTTAATTATGATCATGGATACACCTATAATTTATCCAAATTTGAAGAGACATCCCACCCCTTAGGCCGAATGACATTGAACATATGCCAGGGAAAAAAAAAATGTTTTCCTTCCTAATTTGAAGTGTAAAGAGCCATAAGAACATTGGATTTTTTTACTAAAAACAGAGGCAAAAAATGTGGATAGACTATTGTCAAACAGTAAACATATTTAATGATTGTATATGTAACTTTGAAGTATGTAAATACATTTATCATACATGATTTGATGTTCCTTGTATCTTCTATTTTTCTTGTTCAGTAAAAGAAACTTTAAAATAATGATGTTTATTTTACAAATATCATTGGACACTTATATTTGGCTGTGAGATTTATTTTACAAATATATCCATAAGGATTGCTTACTAGAGTGTAACATTTAGGATTCAGATCCAAACTTTTGATACCTTCAAAATCACCTATATCTTTTTAACAACTAAGTATAAATTGATACATTATTAAACACATTAAATTACATGCAATCCTTAGACGACAAAACCTTCGATTTTGAATTCTTTATTATATGATAAATATGCATTTACATGCCTCAAAGTTATATATATATATATAATTATCATATATATACATTGTTGGGTACTAACCTCTTCAACCTTTTTTTTCCCTTTTTTTGTTTTTTTCCTAAAATCATCCAATATAAGAATTGTTCTTTTATCATGCTAAGAACAATGTCGAACTCAAAACATAGTTGGTAATTCAAACCAGATGTCAATAATAAAATATTTTATATAGATATTTTCCAGTGCCAATCAATTAAACATATTAGTGCTTCTAATTAGAATTAATGATAGGACCACAAACTTTTCAAATAAAAATGATATAATTATAAAGTTTCAATACATGCCTCTGCGAAGCACGGAATATACACTAGTTTTCTTAAAAATAAAAAAATATAAATGATGATATAATAATTTGATTGAGTACTTGCGGGTGGGAGATCAAGATGAATTAATTATTGCATGCTACTAGAAACTGACGGTAGATAAATTTTACTTTATTTGATTCTTAATATTGTGTATTATTTCAATTTCACGCATTATTTTTCATTTATTCATTTTTTACTAATTTTATTTAGTTTTTTTTTTGTGTGTATATGTATATACATGTCTCTGACTAATGAATATGAAATAGTGTTAATGTTTTAAACAATATCGAGGCGAAGCAATATTACCAGGGAAGTGTTTGCAGAATAAGAAGATATGATGTTGTTAAAATAAGGTAGCTGAAGACTGCAACCGAATGGAAGAACCTTAAGTCTAATATTTGAATAAAGAATAAATCAAGGATGGGGCAATAGGATGCATGCCAATCAGGTACCATTGATCACTATTCACTATTCTTATTTATATTTTTCATCAAAGGCATAACTTATATAGAACAAACTATTTTTTTCTTATATATGTAGGATTCTAGAAGATAAGACATTGAGCAGTTAGAAGAGTATGAAATGCTGTTGGTGCACAATTTTCATGGTTTCTATTGACCTATTAACTTAAATGAAATTTGTAAAATCAAAACACACTTAACTAATATACTATCTAAATCCGAAATATGCATAATTTATATTTACCCAAAATCAAAGTGCACCTAACCTATGTCTTATTTACGCACCCAAGTGTACATGTCACAGTGAAAGAGGTTCCTTCCGGGACTGATCAAACAAAGTTGCTAAAAACACCATTATTCTCTTCCTACTCTCATCCTCCTTCTGAGGATAGGCGGAAGTCTTCTACTTCGGTAGTCAAAGAAGCTACTAGACTAAACTAAAGTGATAAAGCTACTAAAGGAGATTAACCAAAAGCTAGAGACAACTTAAGACTAGCATACAAAGCTACTAAATTAACGATGGATATGTGAATAAATAGTACACAAATACATCGGAGCTGTGATGTCAATACAAGAACAAGAAGCACCAACTATATCACAACAATGCAACAGCGGTGGTGGTGGTGGTGTTGTTAGTATTAGTAATAGTAGTAGTAATAGTAATAATTGAAAGTGAGTTGAAGTTGGTTGAGATAAATCGGGTGAAAATAGTTGAGAATGGTATAAGTGGATTGAAGTAGATTGAAGTGAATACTTTTTTTGTTGAAGTGGGTTGAAATTGATTGAAACGGGTTGAGTTTTTTAATATGATGGGCAGAAGTTAGTTAAAATAGTGGGAAGTGGGTTGAAGTGAGTATTTTT
Organism: Carnegiea gigantea; assembly: GCA_029747015.1. Classification (NCBI taxonomy): domain Eukaryota; kingdom Viridiplantae; phylum Streptophyta; class Magnoliopsida; order Caryophyllales; family Cactaceae; genus Carnegiea; species Carnegiea gigantea. The sequence continues at coordinate 83,388 of JAKOGI010002168.1, forward strand.
TTAATTGAAGTTGGTGAATTGAATTGAAATAGATTAAAATTGGTTGAGATTTGATAAATTAGAATTTACCGACGAAAAGAACAAGGCCTTGTGGGTTGTTGATGTTGCCCACGTAAGTGATAAACTGATACTACAGTCCACACATCAAAAGTTCGCTTAGAACTTAAGCCCCGCCACCCCTCCCCTCCAAAAAAAAAGCCAACTTCTCCTGGTAATGAGAAAATTTTGAGCAATATCTGTTGTTGTCATATTGCAGCGAGTATCCTAATTTGCTATCAATTTGGTCACGCAAAGAACATTATATTATTCAACTTGAAAGATCAAAAAAGAGGGCTGCCCAGTAGAGGTGTCCAAAAAAATCTGAAATCGAAAATCAAGTCTAAAAATTGAAAAATCGAATCGAAAAATTGGTTAATCGAACAAATTTTTCAAAAAATCAGTTCGGTTAACCGAACCGAAAAAATTTTTGGTTTTCAGTTTAGTTACGATTTGGACAATTTGAAAATTCGGTTAATTGCCAGTTAACCAGGTCGAAAATAATTTTTTTGAAAAAAATTATACATAAAAAATAAAAAATTTAGATAAGAAAGTGCACTTTTTATTATTTATAAATAATAACCAAAGTTTAACTTTTTAAAAAAAAATTTAAACATAAAAAATGGAAAATTTAAATAAGAAAGTATGTGGTTTTTATTATTTGTGAGCAGTTAATCGGTAACCGAACTAAAAAACCGGTTAATCGATTTTTTCGGTTGGGTTACGGTTTAGGTTTTGAACAAATCGAAATTTTCGATTAAACGAAAAATGTTAATCAAAATTTTCGGTTAAATGAAAAATGTTAATCGAAATTTTCAATTCTGTTATAGTTTAGAATTTTTTAACCAAAAAATCAATTAATTAATTTTTAATTAATCAAAACTCCGATTAACTGACTTTACCGACCTTATGAGTGTAAAGTGGCGCTGAAAAGGGGGTTCCTTTTCAACACCTCAAATCAAAAGGAAAAGCGAGGTGGCAAATTGGACGAAAAAAGACTCTTTCCTTCATTGCTGATAGAATTTCGTAGCTGAGACGCGGTGATCCATCTTCACAAAATCTGTGGGCATTGCACTGCCAAGTGCGAACGCCCACAGCTGGAGCGTTAGGGGCCGAAAGCAGAGAGAGAGAGAGAGAGAGAGAGAGAGAGAGAGGAGAGAGAGATTGTGTGTGTCTGTTTGTGCAGAGTAAAAAGGAGTTAGAAGGGACGCCTGTGCAACATAGGTACCGGATGCCTGCTGAATGGGAGCCCCCTTCACGTTGTTGGATGGGTTGGCCTGTAAGTCGTCCTCTTGTATTTGCTGCTTTTTGTCATGCTTCCTTTGGCTCTTCAGATGTTGTTTTGTTTCTGAATGAATTATACATGCGTCTTGCAAGATGGGTTCTCGGTTTCATTCGTTTTCCCTTAGTACCAAACTTGCGCTTATTTGATTCTGAATACTAGGTATTTGTGAATTGTGAATTTGCTCCCACAGTTCAGAGTTCTGTGGTTTTTGTTTGCTGAAAACGGTAGTAACATTACATGTTTGCATTGAAAAGGAAAACAATGATTATCTGTTAGTTTATATCTAGGCTTGTCTAGTGCCCACTAATTTGTTCTTGCCCGCTTTCATTTAGTATTCCGCGAATCAACTGCATGTTGTGTTTCATCTCCATTGTTGTGTTTCATCTCCATTGATAGAGTGGCAATTCACACAGACCTAGCAAAACTGACCCGAGACCCGAAATCCTAACTGAACGACCCAGATCCATAGCCGACCCGACATCCGAAATATGCTCACCCGAAGGTGGACCCGAAACCCGAATTGACCTAAAACCGAACCATATCCGACCCGAAATTTTTTTACAAAGTTGCTTGTTTTGGCATGACGAGCGTATTTGACAAAAAATTGGTTGATCCGAAATCGATCCGAACCGAACCATACCCGATCCAAACCAAAAAGACCCGAAATGTCACTTAACCTGAACATGACCCGACCCGTACCCGAACCGAATGACCCATTTGCTAGGTCTAAATTCACATAAATTGCTCAACAGGAACACCCGGATAATTTGCGGGATCATGCAGTGCATGCTCAGAGGGTGTTTGTGCAAGTAGCAACTGCAATTTCAAAATTTGAGCTAGTGACTGTGTGTGCTAGCCGTGATCAGGTCAACTAGGGTCCTGTTTGCTGGTCATGCTTGTATTGGTAAAATTTCTTAGGAGCATCTTTGTTTCTGTGAGATTTGACAGTCACGTCATATCATTTGTCCATTGGATGAATGCACGGATCCAATTGCCTCCCCATATCAAGGTTGTTGAGATGAGTATGATGATTCCTGGTTTCGTGAAACAGGACCAACGGTAAGCCTAGATCTTCAGTTTTTTCCCTCTATAATGCTTCATTCATTTGTCTCATAGAACTTCAATAAGTGCCCAATAGGTTTGGACAAATTAATTCTCCTTCTGAACTAGTTTGTTCTACATGAGAGCAAATCAAGTCTAGGTTCTCTTAATGCAAGTCTTGCTGAAATTGATTGCAATTTCAACCCCTGGGGTGGTAAGGCATTCATCTCAATTTATTAAGGGGAGTTCATGGAGATTTAAGTGTTTTTACCAGTTGCAGAAGTTCTTGAAAAAATTTCAGCATGACCATAAAACACAGTCCAATAAGATTGTAGGTTACTATCTCTTATCAGTACTAGATTGTAGGTTACTATCTCTTATCAGTACTACGCCTCTCTTCTGCCTCTCTTCCTCGCCAAGCCCCCAAGGAGAAGAGAAAAAGGATAATCGTAGAATGATGTGGCAACTTTTGAAGCAGTTGTCACTTGTCATTATGAGAACATATCTCACATTCTTGTAGCATAAGTCCTTGTTACAAGAAACTGTGGCCTGAATCTTTCTCGAGGCCTAAATTTCTGTGAACTCTGTGTAGGATTCAGATAACATTTTGTCATCTTGCTGTGTGTCTAGAGTCTTGATTTTCAATAGAAGAATCCTAACTTTTGTTACCCTTAAGCCTTAGGTGTTGATGAAGGATGTTATAAGGATTGGAGTCTTGACATCCTTGTTGCACATAAGGTTAGTTTTTATCTCAGGATGTTCAATGACAATGGTGGTGGTTCTGTTTATCTTTCATGAATAGTGTGTTTCGTACATCTGCTCAGAATTGATGCCTTGCTATTTTGATAGATTCTGGGCGTTGAGAAGCTTCCAAGGTTTCCACATTCCGTAATTCTAGAAGGTGGCAGCATCCATGTTGATGGGGAAGGTATATGTTACTCAAGGAGTGAAACCGTTTAAATGGTCTTTCATTTGACAACATAAACACTTTTTCTTTTTGGTGGAAAAATAATGATTTTGGGAGTTTTTTTTTTTTTTTTTTTTGGGGGGGGGGGGTTGGGTTGATTGTGTAGGCTTGAATGCTTGATGAGTTGCTGCTGTGGCAGGTTAGTATGGAAGATATACATTTCACTGATTGGCTAAGATTAATTATATATTCTGAACAAGAATTCACTTCCTGTTATTCACATTTTTTCACATTGTATATCTCATTTCCACTTTTACTACTGGAATTCAACATGGGATGAGTTTACAATCATCATATTTTGATTTTTCTATTTGCTGTTATTAGGAACATGCCTCACCACTGAGGAATGCCCTCTGAATAATAACAGAAATCCTCATATGACAAAAGAACAAATAGAAGATAATCTGAAGAAATACCTTGGAGTTCGGAAGATTATTTGGCTGCCACAGGACTGTATGATACCTTCTTTGCCTCCCTGTGCCATGTGATGTAGTTTGCATTCTTTTCTAACACTAAGTAAACTTTTTATGCTTTACCAGATGGATTGTCTAGGTGATCCAAATGAATGAGTGCTATTTTGTAACATTTGTGCTATCATGCTTAATTTTTGGTCATAGTTGACGTTTGTTGCCAAGATCTTACAATTACTTCAGTATCTTAAACAAGACTCTAAGAGGGCTATTTATGTAAAAATCCATCAACTCTTTGATAAGTGGATAGACTTACAAGTTGCAAGCATTACGTATCATGAACATGTTGAGTAGGTGTGTGAGAAGATAGATTATGGTATATGAGATATATCACAGAAAGGACTTATTCTAGCATGGGTTTATCAACTGCAGATCATCCGATGTTTCTGTTGCTCATGATATTCAGATTTTCACTCATGGAAATGTGCTTCTAGCGCTTGTGTTTTTAGTTATTAAGCCCGAGATGTTGAGAAAGTGAAGAAATGATGAGGCACTGATGGACAGCAAGCGCAAAAGTCCAAACAAACTTTAAGGGAAAGCAAAGAAGAGATTTTTGAATGCTAGAGCTAAACCTTGCCAACTTGAGCCACTATGGTTATAGCCTGCAAAACAGTAAGTTCGAATCTACCCCTTATGCCTAGAAGGTGATTCCAGGGCACTGAGTATTGTATAAAGTCTCGAGAACAAGATGTTCTGAGGTGGAGCAATTGGAGTGTACACTTGTAGCTTCCATATGCAATAGATACAATATCCCTCTGGTAGCTGAGGATTTCTTAATACCACCAACAAACTGGCGACAGGCCAATAGCTTTGGTGGCCTTAGTATTCACCATCACTTTCCAGCAGAACCTGTCAAAGTGGGAATGAGAACTCCTTGCCTAGCCTTTTTGATGATCCCATTAGACCGAAGAAAAGGACTTATACTTTTTAAATGGGTCTTGGGTCTGCTATTCTACATCAGAGTGGCAGACCAATGAAACCTGTGTTTTGCAAGATGTTATCCTTTGTCGGTCCAAAAGTCCTTTTTCTTTCTTCTTTTTTTTGGAGGGGGGGTGTTGGGGGATCTACTTTTTGGGATGAGCTACTTCATTGATCCATTGAGAATTTGAGTTGCCTAGTTATGACGGTTAGCCTATGATAGACATGGAAATTTCCTTTCAAGGATAAGGAACTATTAGTACACATTTACAGTGCTCACTTGAGTTCTCACTTGTGAATAGATTTTACACCTCTTTTTGATTTTGTGGAAGGAGCATTGTGTGATAGACTAGACTTGCTGCTTTCATATTTCCTGGTTAGATAATTTGTTCTGGTTGCTCATTGCCGCGACGTTGGGATGCATTCCCAGTCATTCTTGGGTGAACTTACATCTCTTTTCTTTTGACAGAGAGTCTATGCATATGTACAGGATAATATCAATGGGTAAAAACTAACAATGATGCCATGACTGAATCTGAGCAACTAGAGGGGTGGCACACTAGCATTATTTAAGACAAACTTGGGATCATAGAAAACATTAAGCAAGCCCTACTAAAACCCTTAAGTGGACCAATAGTTCTTATCTTGTGAAACACCTCTTCGTCTAAGCTCGAGCACTGTGGAGGCAACCTTGTGCTTTCCATGTGCCCTTCTGATCACATCATACTGTGGTTCTTGACTGTACACCTGGAGGAGCCTAGTCTCTGTGGTCACAGCCTAATTAAATATAAGTCTTTCTAATGAAGCTGTAATGACTTTTTCTTATAGTATGTTAGATGCTGTCTATGCCTTTTCTTTCAATTATATAATCCATATGTTGTTGTCTATGACTGACATGAGCACTCGTTATTTGGTTCTGGGTATTGTATATGGAAGTTGTCACATCTCAAAGAACAGCAATGTACCTTGTTATTGCTGAGCTATAATACTTACAAATGTCCACAGGTGATGATGATACAAATGGTCACACAGATAATATGTGCTGCTTTGCAAGGCCTGGAGTAGTGATTTTAGCATGGACAGATGATGAATTGGATCCTTAATACGAATAATCTGTCGAAGTTTTCTCTGTTCTCAGGAAACTAAAAGTAACCAAACTTCACGTTCCTGGTCCCTTGTATATGACTGAGGAGGAAGCTGCTGGTGCCATCCAGATTTATATAGCATTCCCTTTATATGCACCTGGAGTTTTCTTGGCATTTTGATCAGCCTTTGAATATGCTTAAGCTCATATTGTGTGTTGGCGTTGTGCTTTGGTTTCCAATAGAACAAATAGCAAATAGCGGAGAACATTATTAAACTAAATCTTAACGTGGACGAACATGTTGAGCACAAGTCATTTTTACTAAACATAGATGTCAACTGCATTTTATGGTCAATAATCGCATAAAGTCATAATTTCCTGTTTCTATTTGGTTCCTAAATTTCATAATGATTGTTCTGCCTGTAGATTATCTATTACCCTTAATGTCTTGTTATGGGCAATAAAATCTAATCCTCTTCTGTTAGGATTTGGTGCTGCATCCGGTGACAAAGTCTATCACTTTATTATCTTGCCTTTTGATTATGGACATGGTTTTATCCTGTGGAATTAATTCAATGATGCTGTGATAGTCCTTTAATTGTCTCTTGTTGTATCATGGATTCAAAGTTTCGAACCCTAAGGGCGTCATTGTTGTTTACTGTAAATTATTTCTATTACCTTAGTCCACTAAGGTCTTTATCCATTTTGTTCATCTAAGTCTAGCATTTAAAATAAATAAATAAATACATACCCCAGAGTGGAGATGATCCATCTCAATCTAGCACAGTGGAAAATGGATGTAAGGAGTCCTTGTGTGTATATCTGTATGGTTTTAATCACATTGTGTCACCATGGAAATCTTGACCTGAATGTATGTAAATTTTAAATGGACATCTGCTACACTAGGATGGGGAGGTAAAACCAAGAGATTCTGGTACTAGACTTGCTGCTTCTTATGTGAACTTCTACATTGCCAATAGAGGCATTATAACTCCTCAATTTGGAGATGAAAAGTGGGATAAGGAAGCTGTTCGTGTTTTATCAGAAGTCTTTTCGGATTATGAGTTAAGACATCTGGTTAAACGTATGTTATCTATATCATCTATGCAACGTTGTTTTTGGAATTTATTAGCTAATTTTCTCCTCTTTTCTTCTAACTGCCTTCACCGTTAGTGAATTTCATATTCTTGACTTACAACTTATTCTGTTCATTGTGATGTGATTGGCACCTGTTGCTTTACTTTTCTTGTCTCATTCACATTGTCTGCTTGGGTGGTGTCTACGCATCTCAAGTGTTGAATGCAGTTTACTGCAAATATATGCATTTTGTCCTCCAAGTTAATATATACATAGAAATGATCCCCCTAAATAGGAGAAGTTACTGTGCACTGCCGAGTGAAAAGAGGACTATCATCTCCTAATCTTTACTCTAGAACATCTACAAAGTCATAATGGCCCGAGGCCTTACTAAATGGCCCAAAACCTTAATGAAGTTAAAAATGTGTTATTTCAGGGAAGATTAGTATGTCCTAATTGCTGAGGAAGACTTTTGCCCATTCTATATTTTTGGACGAGAAATGCTTCTGCTGTTCTTTGTTTGAAATTGTTGGTAGTTTTTCTATAGACTGCATGCATTACCTTTTAGGATTCATGCCTTGCATCCAGCCCTTTTGATATCTCAGTGAATGTACTTTTCCCTTTTTTTGGGGGGGGGGGGGGGGGAGCACGAGATTCTATGAACAGATCACCTTTGATGGAATTTGCAAAAGCAGCTGCTGAGTTGACCTTTTCTTTTTGTTAAGAGGGGAGGGGGTAGCCTACTAGAGATGAATCAATGTTGTTAAGGAGTTGTATGAATAATAATAATCAGCCAACTCTTTATCAAAGGTCAGTTTTATGTTTGCTTGGTGCAATCGTGAGTTCAAGTTTTTGGTTATTTTAATACAAGGATTAGGAAGAACTTTGAGGTATTTTCCACCAATGTCTAATTAAGATGATTAACCAAAGTGCTTATAGCTTCCATCAGTTATGTGCTATTGTGGACATTTCAAAACTAGAAACTTAAGTCATAGATTCCTGTGCTTGGGACTTGGTTGTGCCTTGTGGATCCAAGGACTGACTTTGTCGTGTATATTTTCAGTTTAGACTATTGTTCAGCCGTAAAAGTTAGAATTGCACCACCTTTCGACAGTTAGAACCTTACATGCATTGTCAATTGGATATGTTAGTGTTAAAGACTTGTGGAAAGTATCAATCACATGAATATCCTTAGTGGTGTTCCTCTTTTTTTTTTTAAAAAAAAAAAAGAAAAGAGAGAAAATTACACTTGATGACTATTCCCAAGTTTTACATTCATTTAAGTGTGCCAGTGTTGTCCGATATAATTGAGGCTAGAGAGATAAAATAATTCAGGTAATTTAGCCATCTGCATACCTGGTTATCTTAATATCACCTTGGCACACCTGCATCCACCAGGGTGTGGTGCATACTCAACGTTGCCTACATTTGGTTGATGATCCTTTTTGCTCCTTTTTTACATCCCTATTTAACAATGTGCATAAATCAATGGACTGAGCCCCCCCCCCCAAAACTCATACTGTTAAATGCTCATATAAATTGAGTTTTAACAAATGAGTTTTATGTATAAGCTTAAATGAGATTTCAAGCCAAAATCAATTGGCCTTGGGTGGAGCGACTCACAAGCTTATATATATATATATATATATAATATATATATATATATATATATATATATATATATATTCAGACTATTTAATTTTATCAATGTGGAACAAATCTCACTTTCACACTCCAACACACCTCTTCACTTGTGGGCTATTAACAATGTCTAACATGTGTCCACAATTTTTAATCAAATGGGGACGGTTGCACTTCAAAATTGAGCAATCTATTTTGATACCAAGTTAAATTTTATAAAAATTGGATCATAAGCAAAAGAGTCATGCATGTAAGCTCAAATGAGATTTCACTCTAAAACCAATTGTTAATTTTATCAATGTGAAACAAAGCCCATTTTCACATTCCAACACACACACACACACACACACAAAAACAAACGTCCTAGTCAAGCAAGTGACCTTAAATAGGAATTAGTCCTAGCAAGCAAGGCTGTTTCGATAGCTTTGAGTTGGATCAATTTCAATCCGAATCAGAATGGGATTAGGTGACATTTGAGGTGGGTTGAATCATGTTAGGTTTGGTTGACATTCGGGTATTGTTATCTTTCAGGTCTATTTTTACAGGGCAGGTGGATATCGAGCTGGTTTAATGTCAAATCAAACCCATTCTAATTTATGTTATTGGCCTTTATTTGGATTATCATAACTCACACATGGTTTTGTGATGGCCATACCCCAATAGGACATGTTGAGTATCAATGGATACGACTTGTGAGGTCAGATCAATTTTGGCTCAGTTTATTTCAAGACAGATTATTTCATGTTCAGATAGCATTTTTTAGGTGCAATAGGTTACTTTTCAGATCTTTCAGAACAGGTCCCTAAGTACATGCCAATTTCCTTGGTCTACGAGGAATGCTATGAAGTTCAAGACATCCATAATGTGCTTCGCCCTGAATCCTTTATGATATTATCTGTTTGTGTTGCAGCAAGTTAGGTTTGAAGCTGCGAGAGAGATTGTATTAGGAGGTGGAAACATGCATTGTATCACCCAGCAACAGCCTGCCGTGTAAAGGTAACCTAAAAGAAGAGTGTCACAAGAAGCTGTAGTTTGTATTGTGCTTTATTTCCCACGTGTGCTTTGTAGTTAAGGAGGCGAAAAAGTTACTGAATTTCAAGACTTGATGAATTGTTGTGGCAAATTGTGTTTCCTTTGTGGGTTTTTAGGAATCGGCCTCTGTTGGTAGGAATACTTACAAGGGTTAGGTTGTCTACATTGAGATCCTCCTAAATCCCACAAAAGTAGGATCCATACTAAGAGTAGTTGTGGCAAATTGGGTCAATAATGTTGTTATGTCGCAAGTTTATTCAATTTTTGTTATGAATTGATTGAAAAGGGAAGCCTTGAAACTATTGGTTAAAGGAGCTGTTTTTTGCCTTTTTATTTTGGGGGGAGGGGTTGCGGTAATTGAGACCTTGGAGATTGTGTATGAAAACCCCTACGAGATTCATTAAAATTAGTTGAATTTTTAAATTTGAGTTTGTTAGGTAAGTAAAATCGCGTAATGTATCAATTTTTTTCTATTTTAAGCCATGCATTGGTAATGGAAACCTGTGATAAGTGAAATTGCTTAATATTTGATTGTATTAGAGATTAATGGCATAAAATCAAGCAAGCGCCCAAAGGGTTTGATAATGGCTGTAATGAGTCGGTGTAAATTTTGGTTACCTACTTATGTGTTCTGTTTAAAGGTTCTAAATTTTTATTTAGAAACTGACCTTTAAACCCGTGCTATGCATGGTGTGGGCACTAAAACTTTATTTGTGCGATATCAAAATAAAATCAAATTAATTAGCTGGGTTAATCCTTTTAATTAAGTTAATTAGGCCCAAAAGACTTACAAATCAGGCTCAAAAAAGACTCATAAGTCAGGTCTAAAAGACTCTCAAGTCAAGTCTAAGACGAAGCCCAAATGACTTCCAAGTCACAGCTCAGTTAAAACTTAAGCTAAAGCCCAAATCGAGGCTCAAGACAACTACTAAGTCAAAGGTCAAGGCCTGAATCGACTCCCAAGTCAAACGTTAAACGGCTCTCAAGTCAACATCCGGTCAAAACTTGGGGCGACTTCTAAGTCAATGCTTGGCCCAAGCCCGGGAGACTCCCAAGTAAAAGTCAAAGTCAAAGCAAATGACTCTTAAGTCAAATCAATTCAGGATGAGGCATAATTAACAGGCCCAAAATTCAAGTCAAGGCCCATCTTGACTTTCAAGGGGGAGGTGGAGGCTTTTCTATAAATAGTACCCTACCCCACTTGATTAAGAGGTTGAAAAATTCATCCAAAAGGAGATAGAATCAGAGGATTATACACATTATATTCATAGAGATTGTACCCATACATTCAAATCAATACAAAAATCCAATTGTGCATCCAAGTTCCTGTCTAATTCATTTTAGACTTGAAATTTGTGTTTACAAATTTGACACGCTCGGTGGGACTTCTTTACCTCTCATCTCTTTTTCCTAAAGATCAAGACTTTCAAGTCACAAGAACATCATCTTCAACAAAGATATGGCCACAAAGAACGTTGCCACGCAAGCTTTGAAGAAGAAGAGCACAGTATCTCGTTCGCGTAGATCCTGTGGAGCAAGCGTCACTTCTAGCAGTCGCGCTCACACAATGGAGACCATGAGCATGGCGAAAGCTGCTGCACCGTCCCCATCCAAACTCCATGACTCGAAGGCGCAACAAAATGAGTCATCTTGGATGGATGAAATTCAAAACCTCCAACTTCAATCTCCAGTCTGTAAGGTTGAAGAGGCGTGCACATATCAGAGACTTAAGCTGAGTCCTCCAAAACTGTTATCATGCCCGCCATGATGACAGGCACCACCACTCTGAAAAAGGAGATGAATAACATGAAGGCCATCCTAGAAAAACTCACCAGGGAGAGTACAGAAAAGGAAACACACATCAAGTTTCAAGAAGAAAATATTGCTAAGTTGACCAGGAAGTTAGATAAACAGTCAGTTCAATCTTCTTTAAAAGACTCAGAGAGTGATGACCCTAGAAAAGTTCAGTCCACACTGAGGCTTCTGATAATGAGAAGCAACCAAAGAAAGGTGTTATGTCTAAAAACATCCAACCCTCTAGATCAATGACTATTGAACAAATCTAAGACTTGATAGTAAATGCTGTTAGGGCGCAGCTAGGTGAAGGTTCGTGCAAAACTCACCTGTACACCAAGCCTTACACAAAGAGGGTTGATGCTCTCTGCATGTCCCATGGTTACCAGTCCCCTAAATTCTAACAATTTGATGGGAAAGGTAACCCAAAACAGTACGTCGCACACTTCATTGAGACATGCAGCAACGCTGGGACTGACGTCGACCTCATGATGAAGCCGTTCGTCAGGATATTAAAAGGTATTACCTTTGACTGGTATACCGACTTAGAACCTAAGTCCATCGATAGCTGGGAACAAATGGAACATGAGTTCCTTAATAGGTTTTACAGTACTCAGCCCACTATTAGCATGACTGAGTTGATAAATACAAAACAGTGGAAAGATGAGCTAGTTCTCGACTACATCAACTGCTGCTACGCACTTAGCCTTGAGTGTAAAGATCGGTTGTCTGAAGCTTCTGCTGCTGAAATGTGCACCCAAGGCATGCATTGGGACTTGTTGTACGTCCTACAAATGAGCAAGCCTAGGACTTTCCAAGAATTGGCAACCAAAGCACATGATATGGAGGTGATGATAGCTAGCCATCGTGGAAACTCCTTCTGTCCTACCGAGTCAAAGAAGGATAAGGTTGAACTCAAGAAGAATGTTAAAGTTCTTTAAGAAGACGACCAAAGAAGCGATGTCCACCTCCACAAGTCAGCCAGTTCGAATTACAGGAAAGCCCAAATTAGAGGACAAGAAGAGTCCGCCATTCAAGGATGTGACAAAGAACCGTCCTAAGTTGAAGGCATTATAAGAGAATAAATATCCATTCCCTGACTCAGACGTCTCAGGAATTCTCGATGATCTCCTTCGAAATGGGGTTAACGAGCTTCCAAAGTCAAAACGCCCCAAAGAAGCTGGAAGGGTTACCGACCTAAAATATTATCGGTATCATAGGGTGATTAGTCACCCTTTTGAGAAACGCATTATGCTCAAGGAGCGTATTATGCAACTTGCTAGGGATGGAAAAATAATATTGGATTTGGATGACACTATCGAGACAAATCATATTTCCACCGAGCTAGAGTATTCTTTATCGCCTTGGAAGCAAAGGCATACTCGACCTCATGGTAGAGTAAACACTGAATTGATTTCCTCCCTTGGAGGGAAATTAATTACAATTTAATTTAGAAGTTTAAAGCATGTGGTATTTCCAATTGAATCTAAAGGACCTTTGACAGAGACTAATCTTTTTGTGGATGTCTCTGATAAAGCTAATGATGATGAAGAAGGATAGACTCTTGTCACTCGCCGGAGGCCAAGGAAGCAAAACCAAGTACAATCGCCACCTCTCTGCCGTATAAAGAGACAAGGAAGAAAAAAGAACCCTCATCATTCAAAAGGTAAAAAGAAGTCCAAGAACGTCAAAAGGCATGAAATTCTGCCAATTGACCTCCTTGAGTAGGGCCCGCTTGTCCCTGCCACACTTACGGAGTTTTTCCCAATAGGCTTCTTTAAGAAAGTCACAGTTAACATGACCTCATGTTCTGAGCTCGAAGAAGAGGAAGATGAAGGAAGTGACGGACAAGAGGAGTCTCTTAGAGTAACTGACAAGACTTTGACTGTCCTGGAGGCTTTGCCAACTCGCATGGACTGGGGGCAAATATTTTGTTTGCCTGACAAGGTGCCCCAACATGTTGTTGCTGCCTTGCAATATCCAGAACTTTGCGCTGATAAAGTCAAGGATGTGGGAGGATTAATGGAAAGCCACGTTCAGTGTGCCTCTTACAACACCACAGTCACTTTCACAATTGTTGGGATCCAAGCCTCACAATCGTCCTTTGTTTCTGATTGGCTACATTATGGAGCAGAAAGTCAAGCGCATTCTCGTAGATGGAGGGCCAGTCATCAACATCATGCCCAAGTCTATAATGAACGACCTAGGCATCATAGTGGAAGAACTTTCTAAGAGTCGGATGATGATTCAAGGCTTCAACCTTGAAGGCCAGCATGAAATCGGCATGATTCGCATTGAACTGATTTATTAATAGTCATCAGGGCAAGAGCTCCACTATTTTTAGAAATAATCACACTATTAAAAAACTTTTATACTAGATTTGTAAGAAAAAGAGGCAAGATAGAGAGTGTTCTCTCTGCTCCGGTAGGAACTGAAGACTATTGAAATGTTTGTAGAACCCAAATTCTGCAAGCCCTACTTGAACAGAAGCTACTGACAGCTCGATGGCAGGTTGAATGGTTCCTGCTTCAGAATTTGAAACTATGTTCTGCAGGAGTGATATAAGGATTACATATAAGAAAGTCAAGCGACCACACATAAAAATATTTTCACCCTTCCATAAAAATATCGTGTGGTTATTTCACCCTTCCATGCTAACACTGACTTGGACTGCCAGAAAAGATAAGATATGCCCGTTCTTTTGGAATCTCTTTCTGATTGAGTCATCAGCTACAATGAGGGCACATATAGTATAATCCCCATGGGCTATATTTTTTAGGTGTATCAGTTTGAAATGTGTAAGAATGCTCACTTCCTTTTAGGATCACATTTAATTTGTTGATAATAGCAACAATAGTTTCTTGTGCGGATCCTTTGAAATAAGGCCCAAAGAAATCCATATTTTGGTGCATTTTATCCTGAATTTGACTCATTCTGACCTTTTGTTTATTAGGTTATTTCCTTTATTATTTTACCCAACTTGTAGCATGTGCATATCAACCACGCCTTCTTCACCAATGACATCAACATTTTCTGAGCTTACACAAATCTTAGTTAGCCTGCATTTAGTGCAATATAACAGAGTGTCAAATGTTACTTTGAAAAAATCAACCTATAAGTCTACCTTGGATCCTCTTGGAGCAGAGAAATCCTCGAGGAACTCCAATTTCCTATATGGCTTGAATGTGATAAGTAGTTCCCTCATCAATTTTCACATTAAACTGTGTGTTGGACTTAAAGTGGTTCAGTTGTTTTTTTTCACCATGCTACTATGACCCCTTTTTTGCTTGGACCTCCAAAGTCTTATCGCCATTGACCTTACCCTTTAGCGACCCTAACTTGCTCCCAAATTCCTTTCAGTTCAAGGTGCTTCTCCGATGTTCCAACTCACAACTGGTCAGTCATTAAGAGTACATTTTGCTTTAAGAAGATTTGATAGAAAGAAAATTGAATAGGAGAAATAAGGAGTATGAAGCAATGGCGATCTATGCCATGCCTTCTCCTATCTGAAAAAGAAAATTTCTTTTTCCAAATTTCTTTTTCTTTTCCTCAAATTCTTCCCAACTCCAAATACAGGATAAGTGTTTGAGAAATTTGCTTATTCATGGCCTACAATAGAATTTGAGAAAATCATTGGTCATCGTGGGTTGGCAACTGCACTGGATGCCAATTATTAACTGTTTGGATAGAATCACTTATGTAGTGGGCTTGGAAGCCACACCTCTCTCTGTGGTTCTTTGCTAAGGCATAGTTGGGCTTCTTGTAACCATCAAATTCATTGGTGGTCCAGAGATACTCCATTAATAAGATTTTAAGGTGCATCAAGTTGATCATTAGTTGCTAGACCTGTGGTATAGTTTGAGACAAGCATGCAAATGGTGGTATTCTGAGTAACGACGTGCAGGGAAGATAAGCATGCTCATGAGACATTTCTAGATATATACTTCATTTGATATGTGCGTGAGAAAAATTAGCAAAATCGTATGATGTATTGCATTGCCACAAAGAATACTAAGATTCATTGTCATAAATAACTACATATCATTTGCTCCCTAGCCATTTAGCCTTCAGTGTGTAGTATTGGTTTTGGTCGTTTTGTGATAGTAACTAGTGCGCCTTGGATGCACAAAATGGAAAATTAATTAGTCATACTTGATTTTAAAGGAAATGAGTGTTGTATATTTTATTTTGATAAAGATAGAAGCATTAGAAGTTATGGTTGTTAAATTAAAGATGCGTTAGAAGTTATGGTTAATTTTTGAATGAACTTGTGTATTTATCTGTGTAATCTCGTTATCTATGTTATTAAAATACTCATTTTTTTAATTGTGTACATGTGTTTCATATATTTTGCAGTTAAGTGGTATAAGTGCATCAAAGTAACAATATTTTGCTGGTGAAGTTGTGTTAAAGAGATATGTAATTCTCATTGATGCAACTATCAATAATGCATTTCATAATGTGAAGTCGAACCAATTATGTTGTGGTGATGGTGATGATGGTGGTGATGGTGATGAACAAGAAAATGAAGACAATGATGGCTATGAGCATGAGGATGATGTATGATTGTTATGCAAACAATGTTTGATGGTGTCATATACTTTGTGTTTTGGATTACTTTGACTGATGTTGAACTTTGTAATTTAAGTTTGAATGTTTGATACTAAGTTACTTGGGTTAGACCCTTATTTGGTTATAAAACTATGAAGTTTGGTACTAATATACTTGCATTGGGTATTTGTGTTGGGGTCATATTTGGTTATTATGTAATCATGAAGTTTGGTTGTTATATATATATTTAATTATGTATTGCAATTTTGTAAATTTAGGGAAGCAACTACATTACAAATGCATGTTTCAAGATTTTACTGAAAAATCGATCACAAATTGTTTTTGATCGTACCAAAATCGGTCATAAATACGATCACAAAATTGGCAAATTTTCAACAAAATCGATCACAAACCAGTCACAAAAAGTGGCCGTCACAATCACGGTCACAAATTATATGATCCACATTAATCACAAAATCAGTCACAATATCAATTCGGTCACAAAGTCAGTCACAAGTCGGTCATAAGTTCTCACCGCAAAAGTCGTCTGGAAAATGATGTCAAAAAAAAAGTAGCCACAAATTCAGTCACAAATATTCACCACACAATCGGTTACAAATGGCATCTCAATTTGTGACCGAATCGATCACAAATCCAATTTCCGACCAAGGGTTTTGTGACCGTTATATTCAATCACAAGTTCGGTCACAAATGTCATTTGTGACCGATTTTACTCAATTTGTGACTGCTTTTTCGGTCACAAATGATCCGCTTTCTAGTATAAACTTCTTATGATGACTTTACTGGTACTAATTATCACAATCTGCTACTTATATCATAAATATTATACTTTATATGGCTATAGGCCAACCATGATTAGTAAAATAATTAAAACTTAATTAGAGAGTTTCGATCATTACCTGAACTTAGTCAATGTTTGACTCTAGCGTACCTCTAGCTTTCAGTTTATAAAGATTGCTAATCTCAATCACACCTTCATTAGATCAAGCATAGTATAGATCCGTTTTGTCTCGAACCATAGTCATTAATTAAGTTCTTTACATTTTTAAAAGATAGTGGAACTTTAATCAAGAAATTATAACATTTAAGACATATGGTTCAATTGAATAATGTTTCCTACTGGGAAATTTCTTTTGCTGAAAGTTTGAAAGTAGAAATATTATAATGAAAAGATTTAAGAGAGACTTAAACTACTAAGGTTATCAAAGATGCTTGCTCATTGAGAAATGGAGAATCTTGACATCTCTCTTGCTTAAGGATGCTCAAATGACTGTGTCCTTTCTCAGCATTCATTCTCTCCTTTTATAGAGGGCATGAGGTTACATAGGATGCCCTAACAGCTACAGTACATACTAATTTTACACATGGGCCACATGGCCACAGTTACATTCACATGGCTACAGTAGACTGCCTTATTTTTTAGACCTAACACTTATTAAAATAGTACAATAATGGAGCAAATACTTTTCAGAGCATTTTAATGATGACAAGACTAGTCATCATTATTGAGATTTTGCATGCCTTCATCTCCAATAATATCTTTCAGACCATCATTATTCGGATAATCATCAAAATCTTCATCATATTAAATATGCTCTGGATCCCATTTATCAAATAATTTAAGAAGATATTTCTTTCCTTTCTTTGATAAGAATTTTCCAGCTTCAACATCAAAGGGATAATTAAAGACATTTTCTAAAGTCGCTTCCTCTGCCTTCATGTATTTCTTAAACTCACTGTCATAAGCGAAAGTAGTGTCTTCACAATGCATTAGTGTCTTTCCTCGTTCAATCAATCCCCAATTTCGATGATAAATGTTGTAAAAACCAATGGCTCTTACTAAAGCAACATCAGTAACTAATTCTCATTGTTCTGGATTCCATTCTTGTCATCAATCATTAGGGTCATCGAAATCAACTATTTGAACAGGATAAAGAACTGACTTGGCTTTTCCATTTTCATATTCGATTAGACCATAATGTACCTCCACATATAGACATCTATTATTTGGGATTTTGGTTTGACCATCAGGAGATGTAAGAATCCAATGGATCCTTCTGAGCATGCATTGTTGAAACTTAGTTAGTTTTGAGAAAAATGAGAATTTTGGGATATGGAAATTTTATAAAGTAAACTACCATCCCATATTCTTAGGCTTTAATGCTGGGGTCATTTAAAGAGATTGAATTTGTTAGGAAACTCACACCACCAACCCCAGATTTATCGAAAAAGTAGATTGTTGTATTTCAACATTTCTAAATATCATAGGAATAATTATTATAATAGTCGATGCAGGCTACATACTACTCATTGAACCATTTTTCTTGAACATAAGAACTTATTTTTCCTGGATATCATAAAGACACCGTGGGGAATTAACTTGTAACTCTAGAAGGAAAAATCTTTGGGCTATTAGGTAGGTAGAAGATTAGGGCTGGCAAAAAAATCCGTACACGCCTAAAATCCACAAAACCAGCCCCAATGGGTATGGGTACGGCTGATGAAAATAGAAAAAAATGGGTATCGGATGGGTATTGCTAAAATGGGTATGGATATTGGTATGAGTATAGTTCCTACCCGCCCGTTACCCGCCCCACACCTGTTTTATCAATACCCACCCGTACTCTCTCATAGCAGCCCCGTATAAAACCCATACCTGTTTGTTTAAAGTTCTAATTTGTTACTTTTACTTAAATATTTTGCTAGTTACTTTGAGTTGTATGATATTCAAGATTTCAGCAGAACATTTTGTTTAAAACTGTAATTATCAAGTGCTAATTTATTGATTTGATTGGCAAACTTTTAGTTATATTTGATGTCATATGATATGTTGTTGGAAGTTTGATATTAATGCAATATTTTAGCTATTTGATGTCAAATATGGGTACAAAATAGGTTTAATTCTTTTTTATTTATATGTACCCGAATAAAATCCGCATACCCAATATTCCCAGTGAGTATGGGTATGGGTATAACTTTACAATACTGGATGGATATGGGTATTAATTTTGGAAATGAGTATGGGTGAGGGTATAGCTAAACCCACCCCGTACCCGCCCCATTGCCACCCTTATAGAAGATAGCAGACCAAAGCATGACCTACTTTTTGTATGAAATTTCAAATTATCAATAAGGACTTTACTAGAAGGGGAAACCCATTCTAGTAGCAATGGCATTTCATTATGGATTTCCTCTTTTTCTGTCAAGAGTTCTGCTCTGATGATCACTATTGATGTTCTCAAGTTAAACTATCCACAAGAGAGTTCTTCGATCCCTGTATATGTTTAATAGAGAAAGAAAACTGGTTGAACCATAATTGTCAACGCAGGAGTAGCTCTTGCGCTCGTATATTTATAAATTCTTTTTCACAAAACTAAGTATTCCTCTGTAATTAGTCCGAATAAGAAAAGGTTTGGAGTTAAAAAGATTAAGAACTTTTCAATTCCCCTTATGACCGTAAGGATTTCTCTTTCCATCATGGGATAGTTACATTCTGCCTTAGTAAAACTTCCACTGCAATATTTACAGAGTTTTTCTTCTTCTTTAATTTTGAATACTGCACTCCAGTACGCATTGCTGGCATCTGTCTCAAGAATTAAATCATCTCCTTTATTAGGAAAATTAAGAATAGAACGATTTTTACGTATCTTTTTAAAATTTTGAACAATCTTTGAATCGCTAGAGCCTAGGGGTCTATATCTAACTTATTTCTTTCTTGAGTTTTTGTTGCAGTGGCTTTCTTAGTTTCGTTAAACTTTGAATGAAATCAAAGGCATAGGTAAGGCATCCAAGAAACCTTTCTAACTGCTTTCTATCTTCAATCTTTTCAGAAAAATTTTCTATTTTTTGTAGAATATGTGTTTGTAGAATGATTTGTCTGACTTTTATCTCTACACCTAAAAACTCAATCTCTTGTTCAGCATAAATGCACTTGTGCTTTCCAAATATAATACCATGATCAATGAATCTTTGGGTGACAACTAAGGCATCATCTGTGTATTGTTCTATGGTTTTGAAAAAGACAAGGATATCATCAATGTAAGCTAAACGATAGTGATTAAGATTTTTGAAGATGTTATCCATTCTTCTTTGGAATATTTAAAGTGCGTTCTTTAAACCAAATGACATTACTATCCACTCATAATGTCCTTGAAGGGCACTAAAAGCGGTTAAAGGAATGCTTTCTTCGTTCATTTTTATCTGTCAGTATTCGATTTTGTAATTCATTTTTGAGAACTAAGAGGTTCCTTAAATTCTATTAAAAATGATTATTTTGTTAGGAATATAATAACCATCAAATGTAGTAATATCATTAAGCTTTTTGTAATTAATCACCATTCTTGCTTTTCTACTTTTTTCTTCACCGTGATTTCTTACCATGAAAGCGAGACTAGTGTGAGGACTTTTGCTATTCCTGATTAATCCTTTATTCAGAAGTTCTTTGATTTATTTATCAAATTCTTGGATATCCTAGTGTGTGTACACCATTTGTTTGACCCGAACAATAGTATTGGGATTTAATAAAGTAATTTTTGTAAATGTTTTATTTTTATCCCAAAATTTTAGAGGATTATTGAAGTAGAGTTCTTTACATAATTTCTCTTATTGTTCGGCAATTTACTCTTTAATAGATAACTTGAGCAATGAAATTATTAATGCTACCTCTCGTTGTGCAGGCATTACCTTCTCATCTTGTTGGCTGCGTGTAACCTCAATTTTTTGATGGATGTAAGCATTGCTTAATTTTTCAATAGGAATTGAGTAACTATTAATTGTGAATATTATCTTATTTATGGTTTGTGTGCAACAGGAAGTCATGTAAATCACAAAGGGGAACCAGTCTAATGGCAACCAACATGATACAATGGGTGGTACATATGCAAACTTCGCAGGTAACACCATCTTCACTGGGTTTACTAGCATTTGCTGTGCTACTCAACATGGTGAATATAGAACCTGGATTATGGATACAGGGGCCAGTGATCATATGTCATATGATTTGAACTTGTTTGTCAGTTTGGATGCTTTGTCTAAGCCAGTTTATATCACATTGCCAGATGGCTCACTTAAAACTATTACATTAGGTGGCAATGTATAGTTGGATGACAAAATTATGTTGAGGAAGGTGTTATATGTGCCTGAGTTCAAGTTCAATTTACTATCAGTTACTAAACTCTTGGCAGATCAAAACTTATGCATTCACCTTTATTCAACTGAATGCATTTTCCAGGACCTTACAAGTAGTCAAGTAGTGGCAGTGGCACATGAACACAATGGGTTGTATAAACTGGAACCATAGGCCAACAGCAAGCACATCAAGAAAGGAGGCCTGGGAAGAAGAACTTCAAAACAATCCTCAACTGATTTAGGAGACCAGAACACGAGAGCTGCAGTACCTAGCCCTATAGCTATTGCCAATTGGTTTTGGATTGGAACCTCATTTGAATTTGTATGCATGACTCTTTGTTAATTGTCCGATTGATAAAAAAAATTTAACATGGTATCAGAGCGTGTAGTCGATTGCCCTTAGCCATATTACATGCTAGACTAGGCCATACTTCTATGTCCAAAATGAAGTATATTTCAGCTTGTAAGGACATTATTACAGACAAGTTTTTCTATGAAACTTGCATTTTGGCTAAAGCACACAGGTTACCTTTTAGAAGAAGTGCAATTACCACTAAAGCTCCCTTTCAGTTAGTTCACATGGATTTATGGGGTGCTATAAAAACAGCAAATGTCAATGGAGCTCAGTATTTCATTACTATTGTGGATGACTTTACAAGGAATACATGGACTCAGTTGTTGCAATCTAAGACCCAAGTATATACAGCTATAGAATATTTTCTGAATATGGTGGACACTCAATTTAGTTCCAAAGTATTTATGATTAGGACAAATAATGGGACAGAGTTCATATAATCTGCTTCTCTTAATCTTTTTGGCACTAGAGGTATTTTGCATCAAAAGTCTATAATTAAAACACCATAACAGAATGGGGTTGTGGAGAGGAAACATCAACACTTGCTTGACACTGCCAGGGCTATTAGATTTCAGGCAGGTTTTCCCAAATATTTTTGGGGAGAGTGTGTCCGTGCTGCAACACACATTATAAACAGACTGCCAATGGAGAATCTGCACTGGAAAAGTCCTTTTGAAATGTTACATGGTCAAGCACCCAACATTGAAGAACTCAGAGCAGTAGGTTGCCTATGTTGTGCAGCAAAAATAGGAGAGACAGACAAGTTTGAACCTAGAGCGAAGAAACGTGTTCTTCTTGGATACACGTTTGGGTTCAAAGGGTATAAACTATATGATCTTGAATCAAAGAAAGTGTTTCATAGTCGAGATGTTCTTTTTCAGGAGCATATTTTTCCTTTTAAGGAAAAGGTCCACCCTACATCATCAACTGAAGTAGTGCATTCCTTCATTTGGCCTAATTCAACTGCACCCAATCCCGTCACCTCTAATGATCTGGTTTTTGTACAGCCAGATTCAAGCCCAGGTCAAAATGCTCAAGTTTCTCCACCACCAGACAATAGTTATTCAAATGATCTTATTGATTTCAATACTCATCTACACTCCACTTCAGTAGACAACACATCACTTATATCACACTCTGAATACAGAAGGTCAATGCAGGCACAACATCAACATCTTGCTCAGATAAACCTCAGAAGATCAACCAGATCCAGAGCAACTCCTGCTTGGTTGCAGGACTTCATTCAACCTAGAAGTCATAAACATCATGATGATACTTCACTATCTCGTAGTCTTCACAGTGCAATTGCTCATCCATTGATTAAAGTTGGGGATTTAAGCCATTTATCTTCAGACTTTGTTGCATCATTGATGTCTGTCATGCAGGTTTCTGAACCCCACACATATTCTCAAGCCAAACATAGTCTAGATTGGATAGCAGCTGTGGAGAAGGAATTAGCAGCATTGGAAGAAAATGGGACCTGGAGCCTAACATATCTTCCACCAGAAAAGAAGGCCCTTACCTCAAAATGGGTATACAAGATTAAGTTTAGGCCTGATGGATCCATTGAAAGACACAAAGCCAGGTTAGTCATAAGAGGCTTTGAACAAGTCAAGGACAAGTATTACAAGCACACTTTCTCACCTGTTGCTAAACTAACAACAATAAGAGTGCTTATAGCCCTGGCATCAACTAGAGGATGGCCTTTGAATCAACTTGACATTAATAATGCCTTCTTACATGGATTTATTGATGAAGAAGTGTACATGCAACCCCCAGAGGTTTATGAGAAAGCAAAACCAGGGCAAGTATGCAAATTTGAAAGGTCTTTATATGGTTTAAAACAGGCATCCAGGCAATGGAACTTGGAATTGACCAAGTTCCTCATCAAACAAGGATTCACACAATCCAAGAGTGATTATTCCCTATTCACTAAAGTATCTAAGGGACAATGCACATTTATCCTTGTGTATGTTGATGATTTGTTAATTACTGGTGATGATGATCATTCCATTGCTCAAATCAAGGCCAGTCTTCATGCAGCATTTATCATTAAAGACTTGGGTTTAGCTAGGTACTTTCTTGCCATTGAGATAGCCAAGTCCAACTCTAGGACTTTCCTCAACCAAAGAAAATATATACTAGATATATTGGCTGATGTTGGACTCACTGCAGCAAAACCAGCCAAGTTTCCTTTGCCTAAAGGCTTGAAGTTATCTATAGAGATCGGGCAACTGTTGGATAATCCAGAAAGTTACAGAAGAATTATTGGGAGGTTATTATACCTCAATCTCACTAGACCAGATCTTTTATATGCTGTCCAACACCTCAGTCAGTTTTTGCAGGCTCCCAGGGAACCACACTATCAAGCAGCCCTGCATATATTGAGGTATCTTAAAGGGAGAGTCCACAAGGAGTTGTTTTATTCTAAGGACAGTAACTTACAGGTAGCAGTATACTGTGATGCTGACTAGGGCAGTTGCTAAATGTCTGCTAGATCCTTGACAGGATATTGTATCTTCTTAGGGACTTCTCTAATCTCTTAGAAAACAAAGAAGTAAAAGACTGTCTCCAAGTCCACTGCTGAAGCAGAGTATAGATCAATGTCAGCTACCACTTCAGAATTAGAGTGGATCTCTTATATCCTACATGGCCTGAGAGTCCTAGTTTAGCTACCTTTTGTAATGTCTTGTGACAACAAAGCAGCGTTACACATAGCAGAAAATTCGGTGTTCCATGAAAGGACTAAACACCTTAGGATTGACTGTCATTACACCAGAGACAAATTGCTTGAAGGGTTCTTGAAGACAATGCAATTTTCATCCAAAGATCAATTAGCTGATCTGATGACAAAACCCTTGGGTGAATTTTAGCATAATTATCTTAGCTCCAAGATTGGATTGTTGGACACTCCACCAATTCCTGCTTGAGGGGGTGCTGTGAAGAATAAAAGGGAAAATGCATAGAGTGTCTGTTAGCCATGTCAGCATTAGTTGTTATAACAGACAAGCTCACTATCTCTCATGTACATCGCAGAAAAACTATGGAAACATGAAATATCTTTTCTCAAAATTTTCTTCTCTTCCATTTTCTCACTTTGTGATAGCAAAAGTAAAAATAAAGGTAAAATCACAAAAAGGAGGGTGTCCAACATTAAAGACAAAAAAAAAAGCAATAAAATAATAGAGAAACACTCTTTAAGAATTATAATCGGTTAGCAGCAGAAGCCTGGAAGGTGGGCGAGCTAATAAGCTTAAAGGTGGTGGTAGATAAAGGCAAATCATAGAGAGAATAAGCTATAACCTTAGAAGCAGTAAAAAAGGAAGACTAATATTCAATTAGAATCTTGATTTTCTTGAATAAAAACATTATTTGTCGTTTCCATGTTAGAAACAATAGGAGGACGTTACTATTATTTGCAATATTTCTAATTTGTGAGGCATTAGATATTTTAGAGGAGTAGTTTAAAATTTTTCTTTAGCAATTCTGTTTGGCTACTTGTGCAAACTTGTTTAATAGAGGGTCAAATTTAGACCCAGTTTTCCCACTGTATCATTCTAAATTGGAATCTACAAGTTATATCTTGTCAAATCTCGAAAATTCAATTGCGGGTTGAGTTACTATTGATATGGACCGACCTAAGACTTATGGTCTAAGTCAAGCCAAAGTTGAAAAAAAAAGAGAGATTTTGTTTTTTTTTAACTTTTATTTTGTTTAAAATTTATTTACCTTTCCCTCCAACTTTTATTTTGAAATTAAGTACCTTTACCTCCCAAATTACCCTAACCCTAGTCTCCCTCTCCTGCTCAAACTCTCCCCTCCTCCTTGAAACCCTAACGGCAGCCACACCCCCCACTGAGCAGCCACACGACCCCCCCACTCACTCTTCTCTTCATGCTCTCTATCTCTTCCTTTCACCATCTCTCCTTCTCTCGCTATCTCTCTCTCTTCATGCTCTCCCTCTCTCACCTCTCTCTCTCTCTAATGCTGCCCAGCACCCCACCATGCACCGCCTAGCACCACCCCGCATCACCGTGCATTGCCACCCTCTCCCCCTCGTGGTTTGGTGAGTGAAGATGCATGAGTTCTAAACCCTACCTCCTGCACCTCATGCATTAAAGATTAGAGTTTCATCTTTTTTTATGATCTTTGCAACTCCATGAACAAATTATGATCTTTCTAACATGAGGTTTAAATTTTTAGCCTTGGATTTTGGAGTATGAAGAGACTCCATCTCCTCTTTTCAAAAACTAACTCAAGGTAAATGTTTGGTGACGTTTTCTTGTTTTCATTTGAATAAAGTTTCGATCTTTCACTTGACTTGGGGATAGTTAGGGGCTTAAAAATTGATAGTTTACATGTGGGTAGTTAGGCGACCCGACGTAGTGGAAATTCAGACTAACAGAACTCCGTTTGGAAGAGGACAATGTGGGTAAAATGCCACTAACTAGAGACCAAAAGATACCCTATTTTTAAAATTCGATCCACAATGGAATAATAGTAGAAAAATCATGAATTTTTATTATAGATAGGTCAGAATGTGCTTAGTATTTGAACTTTTGAATCAAGAAAATTGGAGTTGTATTGGGTGACTTATGGGTGATTTATCAAGGGCTGCCCCCACTGATAGTGTGGAATCTCTGAGAAAATTGATCAAGTGTTGGATAGATTTTGGGAAAACACTAAACATAGGAATTGTAGGGGATAGACTGAGCTTTCTATATTGTGTAAGAACTTTGAGTTTTGACATCGGGAACTCGAGATATGGGCCCTGGAATTTGAGCCCAGATTCTGATCGAAACTTGAATCGAGGTTAGTTATGATTTAAAATTCTTAAAATGATCTAATGTAAGACCCGCCTTCTTTATTTTAGGTTAACCTGGCTGTCTTACTTTCTACATTATAAAATTCATATTTTTATTAACTATACGAGTTAAATTATTATTGATGTGCGTGCTTATGTGAGCGATAATTTTATTAAAAAGAATATTTTTATCGCCATTAATATTATTATTATTATTAGTTTTGAAAATCTTTCAATGACTTTTAGTGAGCGGCTTATTAACGAGTACTAAATCGATTAAGAATCCGAATATGATTAGATTGTCAACCTTAGAATTAGTTTCGAGATTTAATAAATCGAACCTCGACGTATTTGGGAATGAATAATCGATAAAGGGTTGTATTATCGATTTTGGGTTTAGAATTCGCGATACAAATTAGACTGGCGGTGTTAAGTATTGAGCAAGCAACAAAAAAAAATATATTAAAAACAAATAAGGGGCCGAAGCCCCTTACTTTCTTAGGGAAGGGGGCATGATAGGGGGTTCTCAAACACCACCCCACGAACCCACACTAGGAGAGAGAGGAGGGGGGCGACGGTCTGCCGCTGCCACGCCGGCAACTGGCTGACCGCCGTCGCACCCCGCCGACCGTTCCAAGCCATAGTCACCGCGAGAGAGAGAGAGAGAGAGAGAGAGAGAGAGAGAGAGAGAGGTCGAGCGAGAATGAGGGAGTGAATTGAGAGAGGGGATCGGGGCTGAGAGAGGGCATCGGCGACGGTGGAGGTCAACGACGAGGGTCTTCGACAGGCGTGATTCCGGCGACCACCACAGCAAGCCGACACCACCTCAAAGAGCGGCAGAACCGGGTTTGGGCATGCTGATTTCGGTCTGTGTCAGGCTAGGGTTTCAATCGCATCAAATGGGCGTGCGTTGGGACTGATTGGATCGAGGATTGAGGTTTTTCGGCCCTTAAAGTCGAGCTAAAGCCCTTAGATCGGGTCCTCTAGCTTGGAGTCCAGGTGGGTGTTTCTCACCTCCTAAGTATTAGTAGTTTCGAAATTGTTTTAACCCTTAAGTTGCAATGCATGTCAGTTTAGGTTTAGTCAGATTAATTAAAATTATACATGTCCTATTTCAGCTGAATTTAGTTTAAATCGATGCATGTTAAGTTTAGTTAGTTTGTGCCTGAAAGTGACTTCGAAATAACCTAACGATGCCTTGAATCGCTATATGTTAATTTAGTTAATTAACACTTGAAAATGGCTTCAAATCGTTATATGTTAGTTTAGTTGATTAATACTCCAAAATGGCTTTAAATCGATATATGATAGTTTAGTTAGTTCACGCTTGAAAAGTAGCTTCGAAATAATATAATAATGCTTCGAATCGACGTTGGTTTAATTAAGTTAATTCATACCTAAAAAGTAGTTTCAAATTAACATGTTAGCATTCGAATCGACGCTGGTTTACTTAAGTTAATCCATGCCTAAAAAATAGTTTCGAATTAACATGTTAGCATTCGAATCGATGTTTGTTTAATTAAGTTAGTTTATGCTCGTTTAATAGGTTCGAATTGAAACATGAATGTTTGGAATCGACACATGTACGCTTAGTTTAATTCATGCTCGATTAATAGTTTCAGAATGAAATGAGAATACTTAGAATCGATACTTGTATAACTAGTTAATTCATGCCTGAATAGTAACTTCGAAGTGAGATGTGAGCACTTAGGATCAATGCTTGAATAGTTAGTTAATTCATGCCTGATTAGTAGCTTCGAATTAACATGTTAACGACTCGAATCAATGCTTGTCCATCTGGTTAAAATTATGTTTGAAAAAGATATGAAAATGGCATGTTATCTTCTGTTGTGAAATGTGAATGCAATAAGATTCATACCTTGTGAGTTTATTTCAGTTCTTTAAGTACTTATTTCAAGTTAATGCAACATATATATATATATATATATATATATATATATATATATATATATATATATATATATATATATATATATGCTGTATTGAGCTGCTGAATGGTTGTGGCTCGCTCGGTAAGTTTATACGTAGCTATTTCATATGACTTTTATGATAATATGCTATGGTTATGGAATTGAAAACCGAGATGGTAGTCAGATGGTTTGAGGTAGAACTATGAGTGGTTCGAGGTTTCCTATGGTCGGTTGCTATGTGAGGAGGGAGCCTGGGTTGTGATTAACCGCAATCGTATGGATTGCGAGGTCACGTGTGGCTCATGTTGCTAAGTTGAATTATGAAGTGTTTGAATGTGTAAATGTGCACCTCTACCCTTTCTATGTCATTAAGTTTGATTATTTGCATAAGGGTGAGTTTTGAACAAGAAGGATTTCATATTTTGAAATGATAGTAGTCATAAGTATTAGTGCATTATAGCCTATTTTAACTAAATGAATACAGTTTTAGGAGTGAACTCGCTTGAATGGGGGAATCCCTAAAGAGTTTTACAAAGGCGTGAGTTGTACGATAAAGGATTTCGCTGTGAGAAGCAGCAAACTTATTAGTCATTATGGCCCATACGCTTTGAATTGGCTAAGATAATGTGCTTCGGACAATATGATATGAATGATGTTATCCTAGGGGGGATAAGTCCTAGTACTAGGAAACCTTAGAAGACCCTGACGAGGGTAATGGTCCGATATGTTATTTGTAGCCATCCTGGGAGTAAGAGCTTAAATGTGAACATTAGGTCTCACTTTGGGGTTGAGAATAGATCTCACCCAATCAGCACCCTGTAAAGATCTTATGCCAGATGTATTTTTCTACTAAGCGAAGAAAAGCAGTCGGCATTGCGCTATTTCAAGTATTTCAGAAAGAAAGTTTTTATGGGCCATTAAGAGGCCAGATGAATGAAATGTGAAAAGCTTATAAGGGTTAGTATGCAACCGATACGAAAGAGATTTCTTTTAAAGAATATAAGCCTCAAGAGGCTAAGAAAAGAGTTTTTATGAGCCTCAAGAGGCTAAATAAAGTGTTTTCAGTAAAAAGAAAGAAAGTTTCCTATGTATGATATGTGCATATTCCAAGTATAACTTATGAATGAGATGCTAAGTAAGATACGAGTATGAAAAAGAAAGCCTTATAAGCATATTTCATGCATACCCTATGAATGAGATTTGATTGAGACTTAAAATATGTGTGTCTTATGCATATCATATGAATGAAATGCCAAGAAAAGTATGATTGTGAAAAGAGATAACCTTATGTGCACATCATATGAATGAGTTTTCATACATAGTTTGAATGGAATGCTAGGAAGTTATGTTTATAAAAAAGAAAGATTCCTATGCTCAGCCCTCGATGCTTGCTTATGTGCTTAAGTGCTTGTTAGTTAAGGAATTCAGTCACTCAGGGGATTCAAGATGAGTTTGAACGGCTAAAAATGAAGTCCATGGATAGTGATCCTTCCTTGAGGATTTAAGAATGCCTAATATGATAGTAAAGTATGAATACGTGATATGTGACTATTAAAGATATTATTGCCTACAAAGGTTTTGGTTTTAAGGGGGTCGGGAGACACTCACTGAGCGTGTGGTTGCTCATCCCACTACTCTTTCCCCTTTTACCCTAGGTTTTCTTTATGACAGCAAGAAGTTGAGTCAATTATGCTGAAATGGAAGTTACCCTTGCTTAAAGGGAGTCAAGTGTGCCTGTAGTGAAGTAGTCTCGCTACTTGATGATGTTATAGAATGTATTCTTAGTTTGTAAACGCATGTAAACCAAGTATTCTAATTCCTGTAATACATATGATACAAAGGTCGCTCTGTATGGCCGGATGAGCCAACCATCTAATTAGTTATATGTCTTCTTGGTGTTTTGGGGCGTAAACCCCAATACTCTGGTTGTGTGAACCGTTGAGTTGTACCTTTCATTTCTTCTTTATTAATGAACTATTTTGTTTGATGTACTCCAGCGAGTTGCCTGTTGAGTTATGAACTCCAATGTGTAGCCGTTGAAGTTCTGTTAAAATGTTTTACGCTTCCGTTGACTTGCAGGGGTTTATTGTAAAACTTTTAGCCTGGAAAAGATCAGTTTTTAGGTGAAACCCTGTCCGTTTTGCCCCAGAAATTAGGTAGGAATCAAAAAAAACGTAATGCTCCTGGCCGTAGGGGTTGGGGGTGTTACATCTAAAAATTGTAGAAAAATTATTCTGGGCTAAGGATAGGGCGGGGATGCATTTTGTACAATTTGTGGGCTAAAATATGGGTATTGTTCGAATCCAGGTGTAGATCTCTATGCTGAGCTAAGGGAAACCGAGCCCGTAAGTTACGGACTACCAGGTGACAATCATGCCCTAACCCTTCCCGAAGTTATTCAGGAAATGTGATTTGTGAGCATGTCTAAAGGCTATTTGAATGTATTTTGGTGTTGATGTTCAAAGGATTTCCCGCGCGAATGTGAAATGAAATATTTTGTGTGACATGTGTTAAAATGTTTTTGCTAAATCAGTGAATACATGGGTTATTGGGCTAATTATATTGCAAAAATAATGTGGAAATGTTCTGGGACCGGAATAGGTCCGGTTGGGATGTGCATGTCGGTTAAAAATCAAGATTAAGTATACATGTGTAAATACATGGTTGAATGGGTGAAACTGAAAAGTATGTTTTGTGTTATTGAATGCCATTAGCCTTCCCCGAGTAAAGTACATGCATGTGAGTGGCCACGTGCCCTTTAGGACAGACGTGGGCTAGGTTAGTGATAACTGTCCGTACTAACAGTAGGCTAGGGTATGGTTAAGCGGCAACCGTCCGGGTTGACGGTAGGCCAGGCTAAGGTTAAGCGGGTGCGTTAAACCTAAGCGCAGGCCATAAGACTCAGTGGAGTTACTCGCCCTTGTGAACCTGCAAATGAATGAAAGAAACTTGGATTTCTATGTGCTTCTACTGAGAATGTATGGATGAGCTGTACTTGTGATCCCTACCACTAAAACGATTTGAAAATGAATTTGCTTGCGTGTTTTGACTGTTAGTTGTGGTTGTTGAGTTTATCTCATTGTTGTAAAATATTTTGTTTTCAGGTGAAGTGCATGAGCATGGGGATGGGAATCCAAACTACAGCGAGGCTCCGTCACTTGATGTTTAGTTGAATTTATCAGTTTTCTTTGGACTTGTTAAGAAGTGTGTTTTAGTTAAACATTGTTACAATTATATTCAGAACTTGAATTGATGTTATAATTTGAGAAGGTAATTGCATTAATGTTTTGGTTAATACTCAGCCTGGTATTTCCAAGAAGAAAATACGATTGTAACACCCCACTTAGGTTTTCCAGCTACTACGTAGGTTAATATTAGTAAAAGAGAAGTAATTAGAAATTCGGGGTGTTACAAAGTGGTATCAAAGCTCAGATTGACTGATCTGAAGGCTCGCGTAAAAGATTGTAATCAGAAATAAAAAGTAAAAATCTCAAAACTTGTAAACCTAGGGACTATTCAGAGCGTAAGTGTAGGATGGAAAAAGGGGCATGTCTATGTATGCTTGCTTACCTATGATCATATATCCGATGTGGACCTATTAATGTATAGGATGAATGAAACTCGCCATTGTGGTTGTATGAAGCAGCGTTGTCATTATTAGAGAATGGGAAAGATGCCTGGAGTTAGCTTGGAAAGCCACTTGGAGCGGGTTGAGACTTTTATTCATGGAGGGTTAGAAGGGATCTCAAACAATTGTCTGAGGTTTGATCACAACCAGGCCCTATTCTTCCTTCTGACTCTTTCGAGTGGCCTACTTTGGCGTTATAGGATTAAGGAGCTTCACCCTAAGGATAGGGCATTCCATTTTATCGGTGGATGTTGCTTATGCAAATAGAAGCCTATGGGGTTGGATCTAAATGGGCTAGTGGACCACCTTATAGGTCCCTATGATCAACCCCCACCCCTGACACTGAGGACGACACCCCACCACCACCAGCAGAGGAGGATACTGAAGATGAAGAGTCGGTAGGAGAAAACAGGCAAATGGATGAGAAACTGAGAGAGTAGTGTATCGAGGAGGAGGACCCTAAGGAGAAACCCTCAGTTGAGCACGAACCCGAGGAGGACCCATAGAGGAGGAGGACCCAAAGGAAGACCCTGATGAGAAACCTGAGGAAGAGTGTAATACCCCGACCCCTCTTGGTCGCAAGTCTTATCAATAACAGCTTCAAGGATCATTGACTAGCCCCACAAATCACCACAAGTCTTTCCGGCGTGCTTCGTCCTCGCTCACACGCTGCCTGAGAAGCTTCCCAGGAGGTCACACATCCCAAGATTGTTCCCCAGCAGATGTGGTAGAATATGTCGGGTACTGCCCAATGGACACCCCTAGCAAGTAAATGCTAGTAGCTTATTAAAAGTTTTGCTTCCTAGGACTATACTGTTTAGCTATCTTTCTATTCTTTTGTTAAGCCATTATGAGCTAATAAAGTTGTTGAGTATTTATGTAATGAAAAGCATTGGTGTGGAACGTTTATGGTTTTAAATCAATGCAATTGAACCTTTCTAAGTTACCTGGATGCTACTGTTTGTTATCTATGAATTATGTAAGCTATGTGAATGTGATATCAATATGATGTGTATGAGACATGTGACGAAGTGACTGGACCACGTGAAGGTGGCAAAATGAATATGACTGTGAACAAAATCGTATGTTGATTTTGCATGCTACAGTAGTATACGAAGTTTTACTGAATTACAATAGTTTGTATGTCATGAACTATTAGGGAAGAAACTAAACTCGACTTATTCCCAAACAGGATGGCAGGAAATAACGATAAATCTCAAACCGAACCCCATCCCACTCCAAGACCCCATGTGAACCCAAATAATCCCATGGCTAGTTTGAGAGAACGACTGGAAGCCCTCTTCCCTAAGAATGGGAATGGGTCTCGTAGTTAGGTGGATGAAAGCAACCTACCTACGAGGAGTAGAACTTACCAATCTCCTACTGCTAGAGCTACTGCAGAAACAAGGGGAGCAGCTGTAGCGACAGAACGAGCACCTGCAGAAACTGATGGAGGTCAAGGGAAGGAAGATTGAGGAGGACAAGTCTTATATGTGTAAGAGGTTCGTTAGTCACAATCCGCCAATCTACGATGGCATCCCTGACCCTAAGGCCTTTGAGGATTGGATTCGGGGTATGGAGAAGCTGTTTAATGCCCTCCAATGTCCCGATGAGTGAAAGGTAGGCTTTGCTATGTTTTACCTTAAGGACAAGGCCGACCTAAGGTGGGCCACTGTGCGAGAGGCACCACAAGCCTAGGTTCGACCGAAGAAGGTTCAAGAGCTGATTAAGGACCATCCCTCCAGAAGGCAAAGGAGAATGAATTTATACAGCTACATCAAGAGGGGATGAGCATGCTGGAGTATGCCTCCAAGTTCATAGAACTTTTCCGTTTTGCCCCGACCTTTGTAGCTGATAGAGGGTGAAGATGAACCATTTTAAGGTCGGACTCAATCCTAATATCAAGGAGAGGATGCCGGTACGTCAGTACACTTCCTACATGGACCTATATGACACTGCAGTGACGTGGAAAGGGCGATAAAAGAAAAGAACAACTACTTCAATGAACAGCATGGAGTCAAGAGAAAGGGGGTTCAACGAGAGGACTTCCACTCTCAGGAGGCTTACAGGAGGCCTCCCGGGAACCACTATTCCAACAATGCATGTGGAGGCCAGCACCAAAACAATCAGCCTAGGGTGGCCTACAATGCTTATGCGAAGTCGGGACACTACGCCCGAGAGTGCCACTCGATTAAGAGGTGCTACAGCTGCGGGGTCCTCAACATCAGATACGAGATTGTCCACATCCCTAACCTCTTGCCGGCCAGGGTCATGGGGGACAGGGAGAGCAACCTGAACAGCACTATCAGAATAAGGGTGGGCACGCAGCCAACCCAAATAATCAGGGCCGAGAACCCCAGCAAAGCCGGGCTAGACCCCCCAATAAACCATGGCGAAACACTAGGGGCGGAGTTTACGTGATGCACAAGGAAGAAGCGGAGGATGCTCTGAACATCGTGATGGGTACATTCTCTATCCCAACTCAACCAGTGGATGTTTTATTTGATTCGGGTGTTACACACTCTTTTATTGCTGTTAAACTGGTTAAGGCACTAGGGTTAGTTCCAACCCGTAAACCCCCTCAACTATCTGTGATCCTTCCTGACGGAAAGACTGTGAAGTGTGAGGAATTATATGAGGACTGCCCTATTCGGACGTACTAGCATGAGTTTCTGGCAAACTATATAGGTTCGAGTTGACTGACTTTGGGGATATCCTGGGGATGGATTGGTTAGCGAAATATCAGGCTAAGATACATTATCTAAAACAAAGAATCACCCTAAGGAGGGCCAATGGGGAAAACATAGTACACAAAGGGAAGATTTCAAGGCCTGGAGTAAACCTGATTACCGCAATGAAAGCCCATAAGTTGTTAAGACGAGGAAGTGAAGGATTCTTATATAATGTAGTAAAAATCGAGGCTGTCAAATCCTCCCGCAAAGACATTTCGGTAGTGTGGGAATTCCCGAATATGTTCCTAGAGGATATTCCCGGAATGCCAGCCCTTAGAGAAGTCGAGTTCTATATTGACCTGATAACCAGAGCCACTCCCATCTCTAAGACACCCTATCAAATGGCACCGGTGGAACTTAAGGAGTCAAAGACTCAACTCGACGAGCTGTTAGAAAAGGGGGTATGTTCGACCCAGTACGTCTCCTTGGGGGCCCCGGTATTGTTCGTGAAAAAAAAGGATGGAACCCTTAGGTCGTGCATAGATTACAGGGAATTGAATAAGATAACAGTCAAGAACCATTACCCTTTGCCCAGGATAGATGACATCTTTGACCAACTCAGAGTGCGGGGACCTTTTTAAAGATAAACCTTCGTTCGGAGTATCATTAACTCCATATCAAGGATGAAGACATACCTAAGACTACTTTCCATACCCACTATGGGCATTATGAGTTTGTAGTGATGCCCTTTGGGCTCACTAATGCCTAGAAGTGTTCATAAACCTCATGAATAGGGTCTTCAAACTTTACTTGGATCAGTTTGTAATAGTGTTTATAGATGACATACTGGTTTACTCCAGGACTCCAAAGGAACATACCCAACACTTGAGGATCGTTTTAGAGGTGCTAAGGAAGAATGTTGTATGCCAAGTTGATACAAAGTGTGAGTTCTAGTCGCGATAAGTGGGATTTTTGGGGCATGTAGTGTCTAATGAGAGAGTTTCTGAGGACCCTCAGAAGATAGAGGCCATAACAAAGTGGTTGACACCTAAGAACTTGATGGAAGTGAGAAGTTTCTTGGGCTTGGCAGGGTACTATGATAGGTTCGTTCATAACTTCTCAAAGATTACTACTCCACTCACCAACTTGACAAGGAAGGTTTACCAAGTATGAGTGGACGGATGGTTGCGAGGAAGCCTTCCAAGAACTTAAGAAGAGGCTGACAAGTGCGCCAATATTGGCCTTACCCACTAGTGACAAGAACTTTGTGGTGTATAGCGATGCGTCTAGAACTGGATTAGGCTGTGTGCTGATGTAAGAGGATCGCGTTATAGCTTATGCTTCACGACAACTAAAGGCTCACAAGTGGAACTACCCGACCCACGATCTAGAGTTAGTAGCTGTCGTGTTTGCACTGAAGATTTGGGGGCATTACCTGTGTAGGGTACATTACGAGGTTTTCACTGACCACCAAAGCCTAAAATACATCTTTTCGCAAAAAGACCTCAATCTAAGGCAGACGAGGTGATTGGCATTCCTAAAGGACTATGACATCCACTTTCAGTATCACCTAGGGAAGGAGAATGTGGCAGATGCGTTGAGTCATCGCTGACGGTACCCAGCACTAAATTGTCTATTAGAGTTACCTATTGACTTATGTGAGGAGTTCTGAAAGATAGAGCTTAATGTAGTCACTCCAGGAACCAAGTCGATACTCTATGCCATGGAAGCACAGCCAACCCTTATAGAGGAGATTCGAGTAGCACAGGCTACGGACCCATAACTGGAGCGAATTAGGGAGGAAAGATTGGTTAGGAAGGCGCCTGGGTTTGTGATCCACGAAGATAGCACCATAAGGTTCCACAACCAGTTGGGTGTCCAAGAAGTGGGAAAACTTAAAAAGAAGATTCTGGATAAGGGTCACAGCACCCCACACTCTGTACATCTAGGAGGAAATAAGTTGTATAAGGATCTGAAGCAGATATTCTGGTGGAGCAATATGAAGCAGGAGGTAGCCGACTATGTGGTGAAATGTTTGACCGATCAACAAGTGAAGATTGAACACTGGCGATCGGCAAGACTACTACAACCGTTGGATATTCCTGAATGGAAGGGGATTTGATATCTATGGATATTGTGGTAGGCTTACCTCTGATTCAGAGGAAGAATAATGTAATCTGGGTTATAGTGGATAGGCTTACTAAAACACACGTTTTATAGCAATGAGGAATACCTGGACTTTGACCAGCTAGCCCGGGCATATCTTGAGGAAATAGTTAGACTACACGGCGTGCCCAACTCCATAGTGTCGGTTCGAGGCACTAGGTTTTAGTTGGGTTTTGACAGAAGTTACAAGAAACTTTTAGGACGCTATCATGATTCAGTACTACTTTCCATCTGGCTACAGACGGGCAAACTGAGTGCACCATTCAGACATTGGAAGACATGCTGAGAGCGTGCGCCTAGACTTCAAGAAAGCATAGGATGAATAGCTGGCACTAATCAAGTTCTCCTACAACAACAGTTAACACGCAAGTATTGAGATGGCCTCGTATGAGGCACTGTATGGAAAGAGGTGCAGAACTCCGCTTTGCTGGCAAGAAATTGACAAGGCGCTAACCATTGGGCCGAAGTTAATCCAAGCTACCACTGATAAGACTTGGATGATTCAGGAACGAATGAGAACTGCTCAGAGCCACCAGAAGAGTTACGCCGACTGAAGGCACAAACCCTTAGAATTTCAGATGAGAGATCAGGTATTTCTTAAGGTATCCCCAACCAGGGGTATTGCAAAATTCGGTATGGCAGGAAAGTACATAGGGTCGTACCCAGTTACGTAAAGAGTTGGGGAAGTAGCATATCAGTTAGAACTATCATCGGAGCTTCTGAGAGTGCATAATGTGTTTCACGTGTCACAGCTACGGAAGTACATCCCGAATCCCTCCCATGTGATCGAGCCTGACGCCGTATAGATTCAATCGTATGAGGAACAACTTGTGTAAATCCTCGACCGCATGGAGAAAATAATTTATAGGAAAACGATGCCTTTGGTGAAGGTCCTCTGGGCCAACCACGAAATGTTAGAAGCAACCTGGAAACTAGAGCAGGAGATGCGAGACAAACACCCTCACTGGTTTTTATCAGGAGCGTTAAGTTTCAAGGACGAAACTTTCTTAAGTGGAGTAGTATGTAAAATTCCGAAAATTGATTTTTATGATGATGGAATATGTCGCAATTCATTTAAGTTTCGGGGGCGAAACTTTCTTAACTGGGGTAGCATGTAAAATTTTGAAAATTCAACTGCAGGTCGAGTTACTGTTGATAAGGAACGACCTAAGACTTATGGCCTAAGTCAAACCAAGGTTGAAAAAAAAGGGATTTTGTTTTCTTTACTTTTATTTTGTTTAAAGTTTATTTATTTTTCCGTCCAACTTTTATTTTGAAATTAAGTCCCTTTCCCTCCCCAATTACCCTAACCCTAGTCTCCCTCTCCCGCTCAAACTCTGCCCCCCTCCCCGAAACCCTAATCGGCAGCCACACTCCCCCCCCACCGAGTAGCCACACGACCCCCCCCACTCACTCTTCTCTTCGTGCTCTCTCTCTTCCCTTTACCATCTCTTCCTCTCTCCCTATCTCTCTCTCTCTCTTCGTACTCTCTCTCTCCCACCTCTCTCTCTCTCACTCACATCCCCTCATCATCGCCCAGCACCGTCCCCGCACTGCCATGCACCGCCACCCTCACCCCTCGTGGTTTGTTTAGCGATGATGCATGGGTTCTAAACCCTACCTCCATGCAGCCCATACATCAAAGATTAGAGTTGCATCTTTTTTTTTAATGATCTTTGCAACTCCGTGAATAAATTATGATCTTTCTATCATGAGGTTTAAATTTTTACCCTTGGATTTTGGAGTGGGAAGGGACTCCATCACCTCTTTTCAAAAACTGACTCAAGGTAAGTGTTTGGTGACGTTTTCTTGTTTTCATTTGGATAAAGTTTCAATCTTTGGCTTGACTTAGGGATAGTTAGGGGCTTAGAAATCAATAGTGTAGGTGTGGGTAGTTGGGCGACCCGATGTAGTGGAAATTTGGAATTAAAGAATTCTGTTTGATAGAAGATAATGCGGGTAGAACGCCACTGACTAGAGACCCGAAGGTACCCCGTCTTTAAAATTCAACCCACGATGGAATAATAGTCCAAAAATAACAAATTTTTATTATAGATAGGTTAGAATGTGCTTAGTATTTTTCCTTTTGAATCAAGGAAATCAAAGTGGTATTGGGTGAGTTACGGGCGATTTACTAAGGGCTGCCCAGATCTGGGCATCCAGTGATAGTGTGGAATCTCTGAGAAAATTGACCTAGCGTTGGATAGATTTTGGGGAAATACTAAACATAGGAATTGTAGGGGATGGAATGACCTTTTCAGAATGGGTAAGAATTTTGAGTTTTAAAGTCAGCAACTCGAGATATGGGCTCTGGAATTTGAGCCCAGATTCTAACCGAAACTGGAATCGGGGTTAGCTACCATTCAAAATTCCTAAAGTGATCTAAAAATCATAGAAAAATTATTCTAGGCTAAAGATAGGGCAGGGATGCATTTTGTACAATTTGTAGGCTAGAGTATGAATATTGTTCGAATCTAGGTGCATATCTCTATGCCGAGCTAAAGGCAACCGAGCCCGTAAATTACGGACTACTAGGTAACAATCATGCCCTAACGCTTCCCGAAGTTAGTTCATAAAATGTCATTTCTGAGCATAGGTAAAGGCTGTTTGAATGTATTTTGGTGTTGATGTTCAGGGGATTTTCCGCGCGAATGTGAAATTAAATATTTTGTATGGCATGTATTGAAATGTTTTTGCTAAATCAGTGATTGTATGGGTTACTTGGCTGATTATGCTGCAAAAATAACATGGAAATGTTTTGGGACTAGAATGGGCCAGGTTGGAATATGTATGTTGGTTAAAATCAAGATTAAGTATAAATGTGTAAATACATGGCTGAATGGGTGAGACTAAAAAGTATGTTTTGTGTTATTGAAGGCTACTAGCCTTAGCCGGGTAAAGTGCATGTATGTGAGTGGTCACGTGCCCTTTGGGATGGACGTGGGTTAGGTTAGCGGTAACCGTCCATACTAACGGTAGGCCAGTGTATAGTTGAGTGGAAACCTTTCAGGTTGACGGTAGGCTAAGCTAAGGGAAGATGAGTATGATCCTCTGATTCGATTTCCTTGTTGAATTTGAATGAACGTTAGCTTGAAAGGGGGCCTTGAAGACTTGATCTCAATCGAGGCAAGTCTTTGATCTTCAAAGGAAGATGTCACGCGCTCGATGTGCTTGTTGTCTTCCTTGAAAGGGACTGTATTTGAGTGTTGGATGGATTCTTCACATTTTCCAACTTTTGGACGGGTTCTTCAAATTTTCCAACCTTTGAATAAAGGGAGGTAGGGGCCTATTTATAAGAAAACTCCCCCTCCCCCTTGAAAGTTAAGCTGGGCTTTGGCCTTATTTTAGGCTTTCAATTGGGTCTCACCTTGGATTGATTTGACTTAGGAGTCATTTACTTTGACTTTGACTTTGACTTTGACTTGGAAGTCTTTCGGGTTTGGGTCGGGCACTGACTTGAAAGTCGCCTCAGGCTTTAACTGTATCTTAACTTGAGAGTCGTTTGATGTTTGCCTTGAGAGTCGATTTAGGCTTTAACCTTTGACTTGGGAGTCGGTTTAGGTTTTGACCTTTGATTTTGACTTTGACTTGGTTTTGACTGCGCCTTGACTTGGAAGTCGTTTAGGCTTTAGGTCATGGCTTGATTAAATTAATTAAAAGGGTTGGCCGAAATAATTAATTTTATTTTATTTTGTTATGGCATGTAAATATTTTTCGTGCCTATAAATTGCGCCCTCGAGACAAGGTCACGTATAGGACTTTTGTCATTTGATCGTGGCCAACGTCTCGATTTTTTTTTTATCTGATGTCATCCTCTTTTCTCAGTTTAGGCCAGTACTACTTCTAAACATGGCCCCTTTTCTCCTTTTTTTTTAGTCAAACAGGTATGTTCTTCCTTCAATTCAGGACCCAAGTGTTGACTCCTTCTTTCTCCCTTCCTTTGTTTTCTTTCACATGGGTTGGGTTGAGCTTGACTCTAGCAGGCCCGTTTTTTCTCCACCCTTTCTTCTCTCTTTTTTTTCTCCTACAGGCTGGGCTAGGTTCGCCTCTTGTTCTACCGCCCCCATTTGCTTTTCTTCTTTTCTTTCCTTACAGGGTGTTGAGTTATTATATTTAGTTTTGATGATGACAAATCCAAGTGTAAAAATTTGTCCAAGTAATGTTGCTCCAAACACGATCTCCAAACAGGCCTAACTGGTGTTTATGATCTTTATTGTATTAACTGGTTTGCTACATGTGAGAACAAGTCTTCAAAACAGGTTTTACTTGGTGATTCTATATTAAGTCAAGAACACCACCTCGACAGTTGATTGTAAGGCATGTTCCTGAACTCTAGCAATGCAAAGAACAACCCCAGCAAACAAGGTGGCCTTGGTGTTCACAGCAGCTCTACAAATCTTGGACAAGATGACTGGTTCAAAACAAGAAGTCTTGGGTATATAGGTTTTATTTATTTAGACTCTTGTTAATATGCCAATATTGAAAACGTCATTTTAAACACCTCTTGAATCGGTATTTGCGCTAAGTGCTTCAGAACACCAGTTGCGAACAACCCTGCAAACAGGGTGCCTAGGGTGTTTCTGAACTGAAGTGGCCATACCCGGTTATCTTTGAAAATTCATTTCGGTTGGCCAAGATCTCCATAATATTTTCTTTAAATTCCAAGATTGCTATTTTTCTGGAAAGGATATTTCTTGAAAATATTATGGAAAATTTGCGAAAATAGGTTTTAGGAAAATTGCCAAAACTAAAAGATTCCCTTTGCCTATATTTTCGGATATGATAAAATTTCAAAAGTTGAAGATTTCTGGTTGTCATTTGAATCTTCTTCACGGCTATGGGAAGATAAGGGTTATCTCTTAAGATAACAAATCCCTTATATTTTGGGAAAAATTTATCACTAGCCGTTGGGGAGTATTTCTTGCTTGAAAATCGTTTTCCATACTTAGCTGATTCTTTCACCTCTCCTTGTTTTTGACCGTTGGATTTTGTGTTTAAAATCTCAGCATTTCACTCCCATTTGCATAGATGAGAAAAGACGAGAAACATACACAACATACGCAAAAAAGGGAAAATTTCAAAAGTGGTTTTTCTAGTGAGAAGAATTTTTCGAGTTACGCTTGAGAAAAGAAAAACCGAGACAAGTTGTGTTTAAACTGAGCTTTCAAGATATTGGCATACTAGGACCTCATTGTACCTTACATCTGCTTAAATCAGAAGCACCCCCGTAAGGTGTTTTGTAACCCTGATCTTGGATCAGAAAGTGAGTGAGTGGTCCTCAGTCGTGTGGACTTTGGACGTGTCCAATCTGGTGAGATTTGGACGTGGTGTAACCCTTCTTAGAGAAGAAGGTTACGTGGTTGCAAGTTGTAACAAGGTGTGTTACATTTGTAACGTGTGAAGCCCGTTAGTGAAAGTGGTTAAATCCTACACGAGGTAGGTCGTGGTTTTTCACACCTCAGTTGGGCTAGAGGTGTTTTCCACGTAAAAATTGTGTGTGTGCTTTATTTTCCGCATTTATCTTGGTGATTTTCGCATTTGCAATATTTGAGAACACCCCCTGCAAACAAGTCACTAGGGTGTTTGTCATCTGAGAATAACCTCCGTGAGGGTGTTTGTTATTTACAACGCGAAAATCAGACACCACAATTCACCCCCCTCTTGTGGTTGTATACTCACGAATTTAATAAGTGGTATTAGAGCAGGTTCCCCTACAAAAGGTTAACACCTTGAGAGATTCTGAAGATGAGTACTCCACAAGGAATTCTTGAAGGACAATCCATTACTCGCCCTCCTTACTTCAATGGCCAACACTATAGTTGGTGGAAGAATAGGATGGAGAACTATATACAAGCTGAAGACTATGAGTTATGGATGCTCATCAAGAACGGGCCTTTTGTTCCCATAAAAACCCTTCCCTGAAGGAAAAACAGCTCCCAAAGAACCTCATGAGTTTGATGCCGAGGACTACAAAAAGATGGAGAAAAATGCCAAGGCCAAAAAGCTTCTATATTTTGGCCTAGGACCCGATGAATACACTCGCATCTCTGAGTGTGAATCAGCCCAAGCTATCTGGAACGCCCTGCAAGTTGCTCATGAAGGTACGAGTCAGGTTAAACAATCTAGAATTGAGCTACTTATGCGACAATATGAGTTGTTTGATATGGGTGATCGTGAGACTGTGATGGATATGTATACACGGTTTACCCACATCACGAACGAGTTAAAATCCCTGGGAAGATCTTTCACCACTGAAGAGTTGGTGAGGAAAATCCTCAGAATTTTACCTCGTACGTGGGAGGCCAAAGTAACAGCCATCCAAGAGGCTAAAGACATGAACAAGATCACCCTCGACGAGTTGATTGGTAATCTCCAGACCTATGAACTCCGAAAGAACTCACAGCAAAGAGAGGAGCAAAAGAAGGATCGTGGGCTTGCCTTGAAAGCACATGAGGACACTGACTCTGACCTTGAAGATGAAGATATGGCCCTAATGTCCAGAAAATTCAAGAAATTCTTCAAAAAGGTCAAGGAGAACAACAAAAGAAAAGACTTCAGTAAGTCCAGAAACACCCCCAAAGAACAGCTCACAGGGTGTTTCAAGTGCGGCAAACCAGATCACTTAGTCAAAAATTGCCCTCTGCTTCGAGAAGATCAGATGCCCGAACACCCTCGAAAACAGGGTCGAAAACACCCTGTAAACAATCTGGGCAAGCGATTCTCGAAAGCTATGCTGGCTGCTTGGGGAGATTCCTCTGAGGATGAAGGAGAATCTGAAGCTGAAGAAGGGGTCGTAGCACTTATGGCACAAAGTGATTCAGATTCAGATGATGAATCAACAATCAGCTTCTCAGATCTCAAGAACAAGGTACATGGTCTTAACAAAGCCACTTTAGAAGAACTTCTATATAATTTGATAGACACCTGTGCTGATCTAAAAAGAGAAGTTCGTGACCTAGAGCTTGAAAATGAAATTCTCAAAAATGAAAAACTCGGTTTACATGAGAATATTAATGTGCTTAGAGAAGACCTCTTTCTAAAAGAAGGCGATTATACACAAGTAGAGAAAAAACTCTTTGAAGTGGAAGAAATAGTTGAATCCCTGCTAAATGAAAGCAGAGCTTGAATGCCACCATAGAAAAATTAGAAACTGATCTTGCCACAAAAAAACGCTGGAACAAATCTTCACAAGCCCTTGATTGGTTAAACACTCATCACAGTAGAAACAAAAAGGGACTTGGTTACAAGCATAAACGGACCGTTTACCCAATACATAGAAAGTATGTGGGATTACCTGAAAACATCGTTTGCTTTCATTGTGGTAAAACGGGTCATTATAGATACACTTGCCCTTTAAGAAAACATGCCAATGAAAAGAATGAAAGGTATGTGAAACAAATCTGGATTAGAA
This sequence comes from Carnegiea gigantea, assembly GCA_029747015.1. Taxonomy (NCBI): domain Eukaryota; kingdom Viridiplantae; phylum Streptophyta; class Magnoliopsida; order Caryophyllales; family Cactaceae; genus Carnegiea; species Carnegiea gigantea. Next base: position 127,399 of record JAKOGI010002168.1, read on the forward strand.
AAGATGAGCTTTACATGTCTAAAAGAATGGGACCCAAGTGGATCTGGATTCCCAAAACTAACCCGTGATTTGTTTTGCAGGCTGAAGTGAGAGAGAACAACCTTACGAACAACCCCACTAACACCCTTGGAAACAGGCAGTTGTGGTTTGTTGATAGTGGGTGTTCACGACACATGACTGGTGAAAGATCAAATTTTCTCTCACTTACAGCTTTGAATGGTGGGAGTGTAGCATTTGGAAACGGCAAGTCTGGGACAATTGTCGGTATAGGTAATATTAGTAAAACTCTCTCCCACTCAATTGATAATGTGCACTTAGTTGATGGGTTAAAACACAATTTGCTAAGTGTGTCCCAACTGTGTGACAAGAACAACCTAGTACTGTTTTCAAAAACACGTTGCTTGGTTGTGAATGGCGACACAGGAGATGTTGTGTTGAGGGGGAAGCGATGTCAAAATGTTTATAAAGTTTGTATTTCCACTCTTCCCCAAAATAATCTGACTTGTTTAAATGCATTAAATGATGATATAATGCTTATGGCACAAGAGACTAGGTCATGCAAGCCTGTCCTTGTTAAACAAACTTGTTTCCAAAGATTTGGTTGTGGGACTACCTTCCATCAAGTATAATGATGACAAGGTATGTGAAACTTGTGCAAAAGGAAAACAAGTCAGATCTTCTTTAAAATCAAAAAAGTGTGTAAGCACTACCCGACCTCTTGAATTATTGCATATTGATCTATGTGGTCCCATGAGGATAGCTAGTAGAGGAGGGAAGAGGTATGTGCTCGTAATTGTGGATGATTACTCTCGATTTACTTGGACTTTATTCTTGACATCCAAGAATGAAACCTTTGAGAAGTTTATTGCCTTCTCAAAAGGATTGAAAAGAGAGTAGGACACTCATTGGTAAGCTTGAGGTCTGATCATGGTACTGAATTTGAAAATGCAAGTTTTACAAACTTTTGTAATGAACATGGTGTTGATCATAACTTCTCAGCCCCGAGAACACCCCAGCAGAATGGGGTGGTTGAACGAAAAAATCGTACCCTAGAAGACATGACTAGAACAATGCTTATTGCTAGTGGTCTTCCTAAGAACTTTTGGGCAGAAGCCTTGAACACATCATGTTACATTATAAATAGATGCATGATTAGACCCATTTTGAACAAAACTCCTTATGAACTTCTCAAAGGCAAAAAACCCAACATTATGCATCTAAGAACATTTGGTTGTAGATGTTTCGTGCATAACAATGGGAAAGATGCCTTAGGAAAGTTTGATCCAAGGAGTGATGAGGTAATATTTCTTGGTTATTCCTCTTACAGTAAGGCATACAAAATCTTTAACAAAAGAACCTTGTGTGTTGAGGAAAGTGTGCATGTATTTTTTGATGAATCTAACTCTTTGAATGAGAGTGATGCACAGGATGAAGAGTTTGAATTAGGTCTTGTCCAAAAGGAATCGTTGAACCAAGAAAAACAAGGTGAGAACACCCTGAAGAAAACAGGTACAGAAGCTGTTCCTCAAAATGGCAGGCAAGGTGAGAACCAAACAGGGGGAAACACCGTTGAACCATGTTCGGAACCATGCTCTTCAGGAACAAGCTTGCAAACAGGTGCAGAAACAGGATCAGGAGGTGTTCTTAAGCCTGATCCTACACACATTAGAACAGAGCATGTGTCTGTGGATCCACTTAATCCAAGACCATGGAAGTACCATAGTTCGCACCCTCTTGATCAAATCTTGTCAGATATTAATACTGGAGTGCAAACTAGATCTAAACTTAAGAATTTTTGTGCTTTCTATGCTTTTCTTTCTAACATTGAGCTAAAAAGTGTGAATGAAGCTCTTGCAGATTCAGATTGGATCACGGCTATGCAAGAAGAGCTTCATCAATTTGAAAGAAACAAAGTGTGGCACCTTGTACCTCGACCGGCTGAGAGAAAAATTATTGGAACCAAGTGGGTGTTCCGAAATAAGCTAGATGAGTCAGGAACAGTCACTAGGAACAAGGCACGGCTGGTTGTTCAAGGGTATAATCAAGAAGAAGGGATCGATTATGAAGAAACCTTTGCACCAGTTGCTAGAATTGAGGCTATTCGAATCTTAATAGCCTTTGCAGCTCATATGGAAATCAAGCTATATCAAATGGACATGAAAAGTGCATTCCTCAACGGATACCTTAAAGAAGAGGTGTATGTCAAACAACCCCCTGGTTTTGAAAATGGTGATTTTCCAAATCATGTTTTTAAACTTGACAAAGCACTTTATGGTTTAAAACAAGCTCCAAGAGCTTGGTATGAACGGTTGTCAAGCTTTTTACTTGAAAATGATTTTAGAAGAGGCAAGGTAGACAATACCTTGTTTCTAAAATCTAAGGGGGAACATTTATTGATTGTCCAAATATATGTAGATGACATTATATTTGGTGCAACTCATCATGATTTATGCAATGAATTTTCGAATATGATGAGGAGTGAGTTTGAGATGAGCATGATGGGTGAGCTTAACTTTTTCTTAGGCTTACAAATCAAGCAAACTCCAAACGGCACCATGATCCATCAACAAAAGTATATCAAGGAGCTACTTAAGCGTTTTGGGATGGAGTCGGCCAAATCCATAGACACTCCTATTTCTCCTTCAACCAAGTTGGTTATGGATGATGGGAGTCCCTCAGTTGAGGAGAAACTCTATAGGGGCATGATTGGGTCACTCCTATACCTAACCGCTAGTAGACCGGATATTATTTTTAGTGTTGGTTTATGTGCCCGTTTTCAGTCTAATCCTAAGGAAACTCATCTTAAGGATGTTAAACGGATACTGAGATATTTGAAATATACACCCAATTTAGCTTTATGGTATCCTAGAGGTGGCAATCTTGATCTTGTTGGATATGCTGACGCTGACTATGCAGGATTCCTAGTTGATAGAAAGAGTACCTCAGATATGGCTCACTTTCTTGGACCTTGTTTAGTATCTTGGGCTACCAAGAAGCAACATTCAGTTGCCATGTCCACAGCAGAAGCTGAATATGTTGCAGTAGCTTCATGTTGTGCTCAACTGTAATGGATAAAACAACAGCTTAAGGACTTTTGTGTTGACACTGGATGCATTCCTATTTTTTGTGATCATACTAGCGCTATTAACATTGCCAAAAACCCATGTCAACACAAAAGGACAAAACATATTGACATTGGACATCATTTCTTAAGAGATAATGTGAAAAAAGGCTTTATTTCAATAAATTTTTGCTCCACTGAAAATCAAATTGCTGATATATTCACTAAAGCACTGAGTAGAGACCAATTCGAGAGAAACAGACTGGAATTGGGGTTGGTGAAAACACCCTGAGAACACCTGTTCTCAGAGTTAGAGCAAGCTGACAAAAACACCTTATAATACCTGTTCTATCCCCTTGCTTGCAATTCTTGTTATCAAAACAGTGGTCTATGCTTAACGAATATGTGTAGTCTTGTGTGCTACTATGATTATATGTGAAGACTGCTGCCTTGGGAGATGGAGAAAGAGTATTCATGACAGACCTTGGAATGAGAGAAGCATGTTCAAGAATAGGCGGCTCGAACAGGTATGCCTTAATTGTCATTAACGTATGCTGCCTGCTTAAATTCTAGGTGTTCCCTAGGTGGCCCTTCATAACGGGTAGGGAGTTTAAAAAAAACCCCCCTTGCGTGCGTCTGTCTTCCGCGTCTTGCTCTCTTCTCTGTTCTTGCTTTCAAACCCTAGCAAAACCCTCAAAACCCGAAATTCTTCCTTGCGATAATGGCTCCCAAAACTGATTTCTCATCAATCTCTGAGAGTAACAACATGATTATACCCTCGATTCCGGCTCCTCCTCGCCTAATCATCCACACAATATTCGGGTATCTCAATCGGTTAAACCTCAAAAGTATTGGGCTTGAGTTGAATGATATTCCCTACTCCTTCGGTTGGAAATTAGTGGTGTATGTGGGAACAATCCCTTGTCCCATTTCTTCTGAAGCTGTTGCTGGTTCTTCGGGTTTCCAAGACCAATTCTTGGAGAACCCAGAAACCCTCTTTGGGGATTTTGAACCCTGTTCTTCTGCGCTATTCCCAGAAACAACTCAAAGAACAGGGGATGCGTTCTTCGATGATCTGTTCATGGATCTGAAGGAGGACTCTGGTGAGAAAACAGAAGAAAGTCCTGTCCAAGGGGATGACTCTGTTCCTCTAGTCTCTCAAACTGGAGAGAAGAGAAAAAGGGTGAAGATGGTGGCTAGGCGCACCCGAACGCCAAGAACACGACCACCACCAAGGTCTCGCCCCTCTCTAACTCCCTCTTCTCCTCCTTCTAAACCTTCTCGCAAATCTGCGAGAATTGCTTTCAGATCGACCCCCAGATCCTCCAAACCTTCTGCTCCAGTTATTGAGGAGATTTCCTCTTCCTCCTCGAGCCTTTCTGGTTCTGATTCCGAGGATCCCTCCTTCAAATAAGGGACCCCCGTGTTCTCAAAATCCTCTGATGAACAAAACCCTTCAAAACCAATCACCACTTCTTCTAAACCTTCAGCCTCAAAAACACCCCTCAACAGGAAACTGAAAACAACCCCTCTTTCCAAAACTGCATCCCCGGCTCCTCAAATCAAAAAGACCAAATTGTCCACTCCCTCTCCCCTGTCTGAGAAACACGCGCAATTCCTCCGGCGCAATGTTGTAAGGGGGAAGGTAGTGAACATACCCTTCCTTGAGGAACTTGGGCTGGGGGTGTTCTTGACCAAGCTTCGAGCCCAAGGCTGGCTTGAGTTGTTTGCAAACACCCAGCAAGGGTGTTCTGTGCCCGAGTTGGCTGACTTCTATGCTAACTGCTCTGTCACAAATGGGGTGGTGACAAGTACTGTCAATGAGTGGCATTTCTCCTTCGATGCAGCCACTCTTTGTGACATTCTGGGCATCCGCTCCCGTGGATTTATTGTGTATGTGAGGGAGGACAAAACTGTCCTAGAGACAGCCAGGCTCCTGGAGATATCCAAGTGGGTCAGCCAGAAACAGAGCCTGAGAACACCCTCCTCTGTAAAAAAGGGTGATCTGATCCCTCTTCACCAACTACTTTTCATGTTCATCATTAAGAACGTGATTCCAAGGGGTCAAGGGAGAAACTCAGCAGACCTTTTTGATCAGTACCTGGTCGACTTCTTAGATAGGGAGGAACCCATAAATCTTCCTGCTATCATGATTCGCCACATTGGGCGAATTGCGAACACCACCCGAAACCATGATCCCGGGTATGGGTTCTTGCTGACCAAGGTGTTTGAGCACTTTGATATTGAGCTTAAACGGAGAGTGCCAGCTCAACTGATTGATGAAATTGACGTTGATACCCTAACGGGGTGTGACTTTGACGTTGGCCATGGGTCAACTCACAAACAGGGTCTTCGACCACCTCGACCTCCTGTTTCTGAGAAACCCAGTCCCACCGCTGAAGCTGTTCTTGAGGATAATGCATGCCTTAACGAAGAGCTTTCTGCTGTGAAGTCTGCTCTTGAAGCAGAGAAGGCCATCTCAGCTAAACGCCACGAAGAACTCCTTGCACTCCTCTCTGATCTCGCTCCCAGTATTCCTCCACTGCAATCAAGACCACACCCTACCCTTGATTGTATAGATTGTTCTCTCGCTCTCCTCTCCTCCCCTTGTTGTTTTTCTTTGGCATTGCACTTGGCATTGTTCTCTGCGTGCTTACTTGTCGTAACTGTTTTGCAACCACCCGTTACTTTTTTCTTTCAATGCTGTTCTTGCTTTTTAATGATGCCAAAAGGGGGAAGACGAACCATTACTTGACAAATATTGACCCTCTTTTAATTTGGAACACTCGGACCTTAGTGGATAACCAAATCAATCAGCATACATGGTTCTCAAATTTGTTTTAAATATTTGTCAATATGGTCACTTGGTTTTTCATCATCAAAAAGGGGGAATTTGTTGAGTTATTATATTTAGTTTTGATGATGATAAATCCAAGTGTAAAAATTTATCCAAGTAATGTTGCTCCAAACACGACCTCCAAACAGGCCTAACTGGTGTTTGTGATCTTTATTGTATTAACTGGTTTGCTACATGTGAGAACAAGTCTTCAAAACAGGTTTTACTTTGTGATTCTATATTAAGTCAAGAACACCATCTCGACAGTTGATTGTAAGGCATGTTCCTGAACTCTAGCAATGGAAAGAACAACCCCAGCAAACAAGGTGGTCTTGGTGTTCACAGCAGCTCTACAAATCTCGGACAAGATGACTGGTTCAAAACAAGAAGTCTTGGGTATATAGGTTTTATTTAATTAGACTCTTGTTAATATGCCCATATTGAAAACATCATTTTAAACACCTCTTGAATCGGTATTTGCGCTAAGTGCTTCAGAACACCAGTTGCGAACAACCCTGCAAACAGGGTACCTAGGGTGTTTCTGAACTGAAGTGGCCATACCCGGTTATCTTTGAAAATTCATTTCGGTTGGCCAAGATCTCCAGAATACTTTCTTTAAATTCCAAGATTGCTATTGGTCTGGAAAGGATATTTCTTGAAAATATTATGGGAGATTTGCGAAAATAGGTTTTGGGAGAATTGCCAAAACTAAAAGATTCCCTTTGCCTATATTTTCAGATATGATAAAATTTCAAAAGTTGAAGATTTCTGGTTGTCATTTGAATCTTCTTCACGGCTATGGGAAGATAAGGGTTATCTCTTAAGATAACAAATCCCTTATATTTTGGGAAAAATTTTATCACTAGCCGTTGGGGAGTATTTCTTGCTTGAAAATCGTTTTCCATACTTAGCTGATTCTTTCACCTCTCCTTGTCTTTGACCGTTGGATTTTGTGTTTTAAAAATCTCAGCATTTCACTCCTTTGCATGATGAGAAAGACGAGACCAGACACAACATACACAAAAAAGGGAAAATTTCACAAAGTGGTTTTTCTATGAGAAGATTTTTCGGAGTTACGCTTGAGAAAAGAAAAACCGAGACAAGTTGTGTTTAAACTGAGCTTTCAGATATTGGCATACTATGACCTCATTGCCATTACATCTGCTTAAATCAGAAGCCCCCCCTAAGGTTTTTTGTAGCCCTGATCTTGGATCAGAAAAAGTGAGTGAGTGGTCCTCAGTCGTGTGGACTTGGACGTGTCCAATCTGGTGGATTGGGACGTGGTGTAACCCTTCTAGAGAAGAGGTACGTAAGTGTGTAAGTTGTAACAATGTGTGTTACATTGTAACGGGTGTGAAGCCCGTTAGTGAAAGTGGTTAAATCTACACGAGGTAGCAAGGTTCCGTGGATTTTTTCACTCCTCAGTTGGGCTAGAGGTGTTTTCAACGTAAAAATTGTTTGTGTGCTTTATTTTCCGCATTTATCTTGGTGATTTTCGCATTTGCAATATTTGAGAACACCCCCTGCAAACAAGTCACTAGGGTGTTTGTCATCTGAGAATAACCTCCGTGAGGGTGTTTGTTATTTACAACGCGAAAATCAGACACCACAATTCACCCCCCTCTTGTGGTTGTATACTCACGAATTTAATAAGTGGTA